>JBBNEX010000074.1:0-74530 GCA_038021265.1 Cyprinella venusta | reverse complement strand
CGAGACTTCGACCAGCGCGCAAAAATGGAGGCTCTAGACCCTTCCAGAGCCGAGATATCGAAGGTCAAAATTTTGACCAGAAAAAAAAACATAAGGGGTAACACTGTCATTTTTTTTTTTGGCCGAAATTTTGACCCCCTCCGATCTTCTTCAAACTCTGGATTCTGACAGAGGGCCACGAGACTTCGACCAGCGCGCAAAAATGGAGGCTCTAGACCCTTCCAGAGCCGAGATATCGAAGGTCAAAATTTTGACCAGAAAAAAAAACATAAGGGGTAACACTGTCATTTTTTTTTTTGGCCGAAATTTTGACCCCCTCCGATCTTCTTCAAACTCTGGATTCTGACAGAGGGCCACGAGACTTCGACCAGCGCGCAAAAATGGAGGCTCTAGACCCTTCCAGAGCCGAGATATCGAAGGTCAAAATTTTGACCAGAAAAAAAAACATAAGGGGTAACACTGTCATTTTTTTTTTTGGCCGAAATTTTGACCCCCTCCGATCTTCTTCAAACTCTGGATTCTGACAGAGGGCCACGAGACTTCGACCAGCGCGCAAAAATGGAGGCTCTAGACCCTTCCAGAGCCGAGATATCGAAGGTCAAAATTTTGACCAGAAAAAAAAACATAAGGGGTAACACTGTCATTTTTTTTTTTGGCCGAAATTTTGACCCCCTCCGATCTTCTTCAAACTCTGGATTCTGACAGAGGGCCACGAGACTTCGACCAGCGCGCAAAAATGGAGGCTCTAGACCCTTCCAGAGCCGAGATATCGAAGGTCAAAATTTTGACCAGAAAAAAAAACATAAGGGGTAACACTGTCATTTTTTTTTTTGGCCGAAATTTTGACCCCCTCCGATCTTCTTCAAACTCTGGATTCTGACAGAGGGCCACGAGACTTCGACCAGCGCGCAAAAATGGAGGCTCTAGACCCTTCCAGAGCCGAGATATCGAAGGTCAAAATTTTGACCAGAAAAAAAAACATAAGGGGTAACACTGTCATTTTTTTTTTTGGCCGAAATTTTGACCCCCTCCGATCTTCTTCAAACTCTGGATTCTGACAGAGGGCCACGAGACTTCGACCAGCGCGCAAAAATGGAGGCTCTAGACCCTTCCAGAGCCGAGATATCGAAGGTCAAAATTTTGACCAGAAAAAAAAACATAAGGGGTAACACTGTCATTTTTTTTTTTGGCCGAAATTTTGACCCCCTCCGATCTTCTTCAAACTCTGGATTCTGACAGAGGGCCACGAGACTTCGACCAGCGCGCAAAAATGGAGGCTCTAGACCCTTCCAGAGCCGAGATATCGAAGGTCAAAATTTTGACCAGAAAAAAAAACATAAGGGGTAACACTGTCATTTTTTTTTTTGGCCGAAATTTTGACCCCCTCCGATCTTCTTCAAACTCTGGATTCTGACAGAGGGCCACGAGACTTCGACCAGCGCGCAAAAATGGAGGCTCTAGACCCTTCCAGAGCCGAGATATCGAAGGTCAAAATTTTGACCAGAAAAAAAAACATAAGGGGTAACACTGTCATTTTTTTTTTTGGCCGAAATTTTGACCCCCTCCGATCTTCTTCAAACTCTGGATTCTGACAGAGGGCCACGAGACTTCGACCAGCGCGCAAAAATGGAGGCTCTAGACCCTTCCAGAGCCGAGATATCGAAGGTCAAAATTTTGACCAGAAAAAAAAACATAAGGGGTAACACTGTCATTTTTTTTTTTTGGCCGAAATTTTGACCCCCTCCGATCTTCTTCAAACTCTGGATTCTGACAGAGGGCCACGAGACTTCGACCAGCGCGCAAAAATGGAGGCTCTAGACCCTTCCAGAGCCGAGATATCGAAGGTCAAAATTTTGACCAGAAAAAAAAACATAAGGGGTAACACTGTCATTTTTTTTTTTGGCCGAAATTTTGACCCCCTCCGATCTTCTTCAAACTCTGGATTCTGACAGAGGGCCACGAGACTTCGACCAGCGCGCAAAAATGGAGGCTCTAGACCCTTCCAGAGCCGAGATATCGAAGGTCAAAATTTTGACCAGAAAAAAAAACATAAGGGGTAACACTGTCATTTTTTTTTTTGGCCGAAATTTTGACCCCCTCCGATCTTCTTCAAACTCTGGATTCTGACAGAGGGCCACGAGACTTCGACCAGCGCGCAAAAATGGAGGCTCTAGACCCTTCCAGAGCCGAGATATCGAAGGTCAAAATTTTGACCAGAAAAAAAAACATAAGGGGTAACACTGTCATTTTTTTTTTTGGCCGAAATTTTGACCCCCTCCGATCTTCTTCAAACTCTGGATTCTGACAGAGGGCCACGAGACTTCGACCAGCGCGCAAAAATGGAGGCTCTAGACCCTTCCAGAGCCGAGATATCGAAGGTCAAAATTTTGACCAGAAAAAAAAACATAAGGGGTAACACTGTCATTTTTTTTTTTGGCCGAAATTTTGACCCCCTCCGATCTTCTTCAAACTCTGGATTCTGACAGAGGGCCACGAGACTTCGACCAGCGCGCAAAAATGGAGGCTCTAGACCCTTCCAGAGCCGAGATATCGAAGGTCAAAATTTTGACCAGAAAAAAAAACATAAGGGGTAACACTGTCATTTTTTTTTTTGGCCGAAATTTTGACCCCCTCCGAACTTCTTCAAACTCTGGATTCTGACAGAGGGCCACGAGACTTCGACCAGCGCGCAAAAATGGAGGCTCTAGACCCTTCCAGAGCCGAGATATCGAAGGTCAAAATTTTGACCAGAAAAAAAAACATAAGGGGTAACACTGTCATTTTTTTTTTGTGGCCGAAATTTTGACCCCCTCCGATCTTCTTCAAACTCTGGATTCTGACAGAGGGCCACGAGACTTCGACCAGCGCGCAAAAATGGAGGCTCTAGACCCTTCCAGAGCCGAGATATCGAAGGTCAAAATTTTGACCAGAAAAAAAAAACATAAGGGGTAACACTGTCATTTTTTTTTTGGCCGAAATTTTGACCCCCTCCGATCTTCTTCAAACTCTGGATTCTGACAGAGGGCCACGAGACTTCGACCAGTGCGCAAAAATGGAGGCTCTAGACCCTTCCAGAGCCGAGATATCGAAGGTCAAAATTTTGACCAGAAAAAAAAACATAAGGGGTAACACTGTCATTTTTTTTTTTTGGCCGAAATTTTGACCCCCTCCGATCTTCTTCAAACTCTGGATTCTGACAGAGGGCCACGAGACTTCGACCAGCGCGCAAAAATGGAGGCTCTAGACCCTTCCAGAGCCGAGATATCGAAGGTCAAAATTTTGACCAGAAAAAAAACATAAGGGGTAACACTGTCATTTTTTTTTTTGGCCGAAATTTTGACCCCCTCCGATCTTCTTCAAACTCTGGATTCTGACAGAGGGCCACGAGACTTCGACCAGCGTGCAAAAATGGAGGCTCTAGACCCTTCCAGAGCCGAGATATCGAAGGTCAAAATTTTGACCAGAAAAAAAAACATAAGGGGTAACACTGTCATTTTTGTTTTTGGCCGAAATTTTGACCCCCTCCGATCTTCTTCAAACTCTGGATTCTGACAGAGGGCCACGAGACTTCGACCAGCGCGCAAAAATTGAGGCTCTAGACCCTTCCAGAGCCGAGATATCGAAGGTCAAAATTTTGACCAGAAAAAAAAACATAAGGGGTAACACTGTCATTTTTTTTTTTTGGCCGAAATTTTGACCCCCTCCGATCTTCTTCAAACTCTGGATTATGACAGAGGGCCACGAAACTTCAACCAGCGCGCAAAAATGGAGGCTCTAGACCCTTCCAGAGCCGAGATATCGAAGGTCAAAATTTTGACCAGAAAAAAAAACATAAGGGGTAACACTGTCATTTTTTTTTTTGGCCGAAATTTTGACCCCCTCCGATCTTCTTCAAACTCTGGATTCTGACAGAGGGCCACGAGACTTCGACCAGCGCGCAAAAATGGAGGCTCTAGACCCTTCCAGAGCCGAGATATCGAAGGTCAAAATTTTGACCAGAAAAAAAAACATAAGGGGTAACACTGTCATTTTTTTTTTTGGCCGAAATTTTGACCCCCTCCGATCTTCTTCAAACTCTGGATTCTGACAGAGGGCCACGAGACTTCGACCAGCGCACAAAAATGGAGGCTCTAGACCCTTCCAGAGCCGAGATATCGAAGGTCAAAATTTTGACCAGAAAAAAAAAACATAAGGGGTAACACTGTCATTTTTTTTTTTGGCCGAAATTTTGACCCCCTCCGATCTTCTTCAAACTCTGGATTCTGACAGAGGGCCACGAGACTTCGACCAGCGCGCAAAAATGGAGGCTCTAGACCCTTCCAGAGCCGAGATATCGAAGGTCAAAATTTTGACCAGAAAAGGGGTAACACTGTCATTTTTTTTTTGGCCGAAATTTTGACCCCCTCCGATCTTCTTCAAACTCTGGATTCTGACAGAGGGCCACGAGACTTCGACCAGCGCGCAAAAATGGAGGCTCTAGACCCTTCCAGAGCCGAGATATCGAAGGTCAAATTTTTGACCAGAAAAAAAAAAACATAAGGGGTAACACTGTCATTTTTTTTTTTGGCCAAAATTTTGACCCCCTCCGATCTTCTTCAAACTCTGGATTCTGACAGAGGGCCACGAGACTTCGACCAGCGCGCAAAAATGGAGGCTCTAGACCCTTCCAGAGCCGAGATATCGAAGGTCAAAATTTTGACCAGAAAAAAAAACATAAGGGGTAACACTGTCATTTTTTTTTTTGCCCGAAATTTTGACCCCCTCCGATCTTCTTCAAACTCTGGATTCTGACAGAGGGCCACGAGACTTCGACCAGCGCGCAAAAATGGAGGCTCTAGACCCTTCCAGAGCCGAGATATCGAAGGTCAAAATTTTGACCAGAAAAAAAAAACATAAGGGGTAACACTGTCATTTTTTTTTTGGCCGAAATTTTGACCCCCTCCGATCTTCTTCAAACTCTGGATTCTGACAGAGGGCCACGAGACTTCGACCAGCGCGCAAAAATGGAGGCTCTAGACCCTTCCAGAGCCGAGATATCGAAGGTCAAAATTTTGACCAGAAAAAAAAACATAAGGGGTAACACTGTCATTTTTTTTTTTGGCCGTAATTTTGACCCCCTCCGATCTTCTTCAAACTCTGGATTCTGACAGAGGGCCACGAGACTTCGACCAGCGCGCAAAAATGGAGGCTCTAGACCCTTCCAGAGCCGAGATATCGAAGGTCAAAATTTTGACCAGAAAAAAAAACATAAGGGGTAACACTGTCATTTTTTTTTTTGGCCGAAATTTTGACCCCCTCCGATCTTCTTCAAACTCTGGATTCTGACAGAGGGCCACGAGAATTCGACCAGCGCGCAAAAATGGAGGCTCTAGACCCTTCCAGAGCCGAGATATCGAAGGTCAAAATTTTGACCAGAAAAAAAAAACATAAGGGGTAACACTGTCATTTTTTTTTTTGGCCGAAATTTTGACCCCCTCCGATCTTCTTCAAACTCTGGATTCTGACAGAGGGCCACGAGACTTCGACCAGCGCGCAAAAATGGAGGCTCTAGACCCTTCCAGAGCTGAGATATCGAAGGTCAAAATTTTGACCAGAAAAAAAAACATAAGGGGTAACACTGTCATTTTTTTTTTTGGCCGAAATTTTGACCCCCTCCGATCTTCTTCAAACTCTGGATTCTGACAGAGGGCCACGAGACTTCGACCAGCGCGCAAAAATGGAGGCTCTAGACCCTTCCAGAGCCGAGATATCGAAGGTCAAAATTTTGACCAGAAAAAAAAACATAAGGGGTAACACTGTCATTTTTTTTTTTTGGCCGAAATTTTGACCCCCTCCGATCTTCTTCAAACTCTGGATTCTGACAGAGGGCCACGAGACTTCGACCAGCGCGCAAAAATGGAGGCTCTAGACCCTTCCAGAGCCGAGATATCGAAGGTCAAAATTTTGACCAGAAAAAAAAAACATAAGGGGTAACACTGTCATTTTTTTTTTTTGGCCGAAATTTTGACCCCCTCCGATCTTCTTCAAACTCTGGATTCTGACAGAGGGCCACGAGACTTCGACCAGCGCGCAAAAATGGAGGCTCTAGACCCTTCCAGAGCCGAGATATCGAAGGTCAAAATTTTGACCAGAAAAAAAAAACATAAGGGGTAACAGTGTCATTATTTTTTTTGCCCGAAATTTTGACCCCCTCCGATCTTCTTCAAACTCTGGATTCTGACAGAGGGCCACGAGACTTCGACCAGCGCACAAAAATGGAGGCTCTAGACCCTTCCAGAGCCGAGATATCGAAGGTCAAAATTTTGACCATAAAAAAAAACATAAGGGGTAACACTGTCATTTTTTTTTTTTGGCCGAAATTTTGACCCCCTCCGATCTTCTTCAAACTCTGGATTCTGACAGAGGGCCACGAGACTTCGACCAGCGCGCAAAAATGGAGGCTCTAGACCCTTCCAGAGCCGAGATATCGAAGGTCAAAATTTTGACCAGAAAAAAAAACATAAGGGGTAACACTGTCATTTTTTTTTTTTGGCCGAAATTTTGACCCCCTCCGATCTTCTTCAAACTCTGGATTCTGACAGAGGGCCACGAGACTTCGACCAGCGCGCAAAAATGGAGGCTCTAGACCCTTCCAGAGCCGAGATATCGAAGGTCAAAATTTTGACCAGAAAAAAAAACATAAGGGGTAACACTGTCATTTTTTTTTGGCCGAAATTTTGACCCCCTCCGATCTTCTTCAAACTCTGGATTCTGACAGAGGGCCACGAGACTTCGACCAGCGCACAAAAATGGAGGCTCTAGACCCTTCCAGAGCCGAGATATCGAAGGTCAAAATTTTGACCAGAAAAAAAAACCATAAGGGGTAACACTGTCATTTTTTTTTTTGGCCGAAATTTTGACCCCCTCCGATCTTCTTCAAACTCTGGATTCTGACAGAGGGCCACGAGACTTCGACCAGCGCGCAAAAATGGAGGCTCTAGACCCTTCCAGAGCCGAGATATCGAAGGTCAAAATTTTGACCAGAAAAAAAAACATAAGGGGTAACACTGTCATTTTTTTTTTTGCCCGAAATTTTGACCCCCTCCGATCTTCTTCAAACTCTGGATTCTGACAGAGGGCCACGAGACTTCGACCAGCGCGCAAAAATGGAGGCTCTAGACCCTTCCAGAGCCGAGATATCGAAGGTCAAAATTTTGACCAGAAAAAAAAACATAAGGGGTAACACTGTCATTTTTTTTTTGGCCCGAAATTTTGACCCCCTCCGATCTTCTTCAAACTCTGGATTCTGACAGAGGGCCACGAGACTTCGACCAGCGCGCAAAAATGGAGGCTCTAGACCCTTCCAGAGCCGAGATATCGAAGGTCAAAATTTTGACCAGAAAAAAAAACATAAGGGGTAACACTGTCATTTTTTTTTTGGCCGAAATTTTGACCCCCTCCGATCTTCTTCAAACTCTGGATTCTGACAGAGGGCCACGAGACTTCGACCAGCGCGCAAAAATGGAGGCTCTAGACCCTTCCAGAGCCGAGATATCGAAGGTCAAAATTTTGACCAGAAAAAAAAACATAAGGGGTAACACTGTCTTTTTTTTTTTGGCCGAAATTTTGACCCCCTCCGATCTTCTTCAAACTCTGGATTCTGACAGAGGGCCACGAGACTTCGACCAGCGCGCAAAAATGGAGGCTCTAGACCCTTCCAGAGCCGAGATATCGAAGGTCAAAATTTTGACCAGAAAAAAAAACATAAGGGGTAACACTGTCATTTTTTTTTTTGGCCGAAATTTTGACCCCCTCCGATCTTCTTCAAACTCTGGATTCTGACAGAGGGCCACGAGACTTCGACCAGCGCGCAAAAATGGAGGCTCTAGACCCTTCCAGAGCCGAGATATCGAAGGTCAAAATTTTGACCAGAAAAAAAAACATAAGGGGTAACACTGTCATTTTTTTTTTTGGCCGAAATTTTGACCCCCTCCGATCTTCTTCAAACTCTGGATTCTGACAGAGGGCCACGAGACTTCGACCAGCGCGCAAAAATGGAGGCTCTAGACCCTTCCAGAGCCGAGATATCGAAGGTCAAAATTTTGACCAGAAAAAAAACATAAGGGGTAACACTGTCATTTTTTTTTTTTGGCCGAAATTTTGACCCCCTCCGATCTTCTTCAAACTCTGGATTCTGACAGAGGGCCACGAGACTTCGACCAGCGCGCAAAAATGGAGGCTCTAGACCCTTCCAGAGCCGAGATATCGAAGGTCAAAATTTTGACCAGAAAAAAAACATAAGGGGTAACACTGTCATTTTTTTTTTTTTTTTTTGGCCGAAATTTTGACCCCCTCCGATCTTCTTCAAACTCTGGATTCTGACAGAGGGCCACGAGACTTCGACCAGCGCGCAAAAATTGAGGCTCTAGACCCTTCCAGAGCCGAGATATTGAAGGTCAAAATTTTGACCAGAAAAAAAAACATAAGGGGTAACACTGTCATTTTTTTTTTTTGGCCGAAATTTTGACCCCCTCCGATCTTCTTCAAACTCTGGATTCTGACAGAGGGCCACGAGACTTCGACCAGCGCGCAAAAATGGAGGCTCTAGACCCTTCCAGTGCCGAGATATTGAAGGTCAAAATTTTGACCAGAAAAAAAAACATAAGGGGTAACACTGTCATTTTTTTTTTTGGCCGAAATTTTGACCCCCTCCGATCTTCTTCAAACTCTGGATTCTGACAGAGGGCCACGAGACTTCGACCAGCGCGCAAAAATGGAGGCTCTAGACCCTTCCAGAGCCGAGATATCGAAGGTCAAAATTTTGACCAGAAAAAAAAAACATAAGGGGTAACACTGTCATTTTTTTTTTTTGGCCGAAATTTTGACCCCCTCCGATCTTCTTCAAACTCTGGATTCTGACAGAGGGCCACGAGACTTCGACCAGCGCACAAAAATGGAGGCTCTAGACCCTTCCAGAGCCGAGATATCGAAGGTCAAAATTTTGACCAGAAAAAAAAACATAAGGGGTAACACTGTCATTTTTTTTTTGGCCGAAATTTTGACCCCCTCCGATCTTCTTCAAACTCTGGATTCTGACAGAGGGCCACGAGACTTCGACCAGCGCGCAAAAATGGAGGCTCTAGACCCTTCCAGAGCCGAGATATCGAAGGTCAAAATTTTGACCAGAAAAAAAAACATAAGGGGTAACACTGTCATTTTTTTTTTTGGCCGAAATTTTCACCCCCTCCGAACTTCTTCAAACTCTGGATTCTGACAGAGGGCCACGAGACTTCGACCAGCGCGCAAAAATGGAGGCTCTAGACCCTTCCAGAGCCGAGATATCGAAGGTCAAAATTTTGACCAGAAAAAAAAACATAAGGGGTAACACTGTCATTTTTTTTTTGTGGCCGAAATTTTGACCCCCTCCGATCTTCTTCAAACTCTGGATTCTGACAGAGGGCCACGAGACTTCGACCAGCGCGCAAAAATTGAGGCTCTAGACCCTTCCAGAGCCGAGATATCGAAGGTCAAAATTTTGACCAGAAAAAAAAACATAAGGGGTAACACTGTCATTTTTTTTTTTTTGGCCGAAATTTTGACCCCCTCCGATCTTCTTCAAACTCTGGATTATGACAGAGGGCCACGAAACTTCAACCAGCGCGCAAAAATGGAGGCTCTAGACCCTTCCAGAGCCGAGATATCGAAGGTCAAAATTTTGACCAGAAAAAAAAAACATAAGGGGTAACACTGTCATTTTTTTTTTTGGCCCGAAATTTTGACCCCCTCCGATCTTCTTCAAACTCTGGATTCTGACAGAGGGCCACGAGACTTCGACCAGCGCGCAAAAATGGAGGCTCTAGACCCTTCCAGAGCCGAGATATCGAAGGTCAAAATTTTGACCAGAAAAAAAAAACATAAGGGGTAACACTGTCATTTTTTTTTTTGGCCGAAATTTTGACCCCCTCCGATCTTCTTCAAACTGTGGATTCTGACAGAGGGCCACGAGACTTCGACCAGCGCGCAAAAATGGAGGCTCTAGACCCTTCCAGAGCCGAGATATCGAAGGTCAAAATTTTGACCAGAAAAAAAAACATAAGGGGTAACACTGTCTTTTTTTTTTTTGGCCGAAATTTTGACCCCCTCCGATCTTCTTCAAACTCTGGATTCTGACAGAGGGCCACGAGACTTCGACCAGCGCGCAAAAATGGAGGCTCTAGACCCTTCCAGAGCCGAGATATCGAAGGTCAAAATTTTGACCAGAAAAAAAAACTTAAGGGGTAACACTGTCATTTTTTTTTTTTGGCCGAAATTTTGACCCCCTCCGATCTTCTTCAAACTCTGGATTCTGACAGAGGGCCACGAGACTTCGACCAGCGCGCAAAAATGGAGGCTCTAGACCCTTCCAGAGCCGAGATATCGAAGGTCAAAATTTTGACCAGAAAAAAAAACATAAGGGGTAACACTGTCATTTTTTTTTTTTTTGGCCGAAATTTTGACCCCCTCCGATCTTCTTCAAACTCTGGATTCTGACAGAGGGCCACGAGACTTCGACCAGCGCGCAAAAATGGAGGCTCTAGACCCTTCCAGAGCCGAGATATCGAAGGTCAAAATTTTGACCAGAAAAAAAACATAAGGGGTAACACTGTCATTTTTTTTTTTTGGCCGAAATTTTGACCCCCTCCGATCTTCTTCAAACTCTGGATTCTGACAGAGGGCCACGAGACTTCGACCAGCGCGCAAAAATTGAGGCTCTAGACCCTTCCAGAGCCGAGATATTGAAGGTCAAAATTTTGACCAGAAAAAAAACATAAGGGGTAACACTGTCATTTTTTTTTTTTGGCCGAAATTTTGACCCCCTCCGATCTTCTTCAAACTCTGGATTCTGACAGAGGGCCACGAGACTTCGACCAGCGCGCAAAAATGGAGGCTCTAGACCCTTCCAGAGCCGAGATATCGAAGGTCAAAATTTTGACCAGAAAAAAAACATAAGGGGTAACACTGTCATTTTTTTTTTTTTGGCCGAAATTTTGACCCCCTCCGATCTTCTTCAAACTCTGGATTCTGACAGAGGGCCACGAGACTTCGACCAGCGCGCAAAAATGGAGGCTCTAGACCCTTCCAGAGCCGAGATATCGAAGGTCAAAATTTTGACCAGAAAAAAAAAACATAAGGGGTAACACTGTCATTTTTTTTTTGGCCGAAATTTTGACCCCCTCCGATCTTCTTCAAACTCTGGATTCTGACAGAGGGCCACGAGACTTCGACCAGCGCGCAAAAATGGAGGCTCTAACCCTTCCAGAGCCGAGATATCGAAGGTCAAAATTTTGACCAGAAAAAAAAACATAAGGGGTAACACTGTCATTTTTTTTTTTGTGGCCGAAATTTTGACCCCCTCCGATCTTCTTCAAACTCTGGATTCTGACAGAGGGCCACGAGACTTCGACCAGCGCGCAAAAATGGAGGCTCTAGACCCTTCCAGAGCCGAGATATCGAAGGTCAAAATTTTGACCAGAAAAAAAAACATAAGGGGTAACACTGTCATTTTTTTTTTGGCCGAAATTTTGACCCCCTCCGATCTTCTTCAAACTCTGGATTCTGAAAGAGGGCCACGAGACTTCGACCAGCGCGCAAAAATTGAGGCTCTAGACCCTTCCAGAGCCGAGATATCGAAGGTCAAAATTTTGACCAGAAAAAAAAACATAAGGGGTAACACTGTCTTTTTTTTTTTTTGGCCAAATTTTGACCCCCTCCGATCTTCTTCAAACTCTGGATTCTGACAGAGGGCCACGAGACTTCGACCAGCGCGCAAAAATGGAGGCTCTAGACCCTTCCAGAGCCGAGATATCGAAGGTCAAAATTTTGACCAGAAAAAAAAAACATAAGGGGTAACACTGTCATTTTTTTTTTTTGGCCGAAATTTTGACCCCCTCCGATCTTCTTCAAACTCTGGATTCTGACAGAGGGCCACGAGACTTCGACCAGCGCGCAAAAATGGAGGCTCTAGACCCTTCCAGAGCCGAGATATCGAAGGTCAAAATTTTGACCAGAAAAAAAAAAACATAAGGGGTAACACTGTCATTTTTTTTTTTTGGCCGAAATTTTGACCCCCTCCGATCTTCTTCAAACTCTGGATTCTGACAGAGGGCCACGAGACTTCGACCAGCGCGCAAAAATGGAGGCTCTAGACCCTTCCAGAGCCGAGATATTGAAGGTCAAAATTTTGACCAGAAAAAAAAAACATAAGGGGTAACACTGTCATTTTTTTTTTTGGCCGAAATTTTGACCCCCTCCGATCTTCTTCAAACTCTGGATTCTGACAGAGGGCCACGAGACTTCGACCAGCGCGCAAAAATGGAGGCTCTAGACCCTTCCAGAGCCGAGATATCGAAGGTCAAAATTTTGACCAGAAAAAAAACATAAGGGGTAACACTGTCATTTTTTTTTTTTGGCCGAAATTTTGACCCCCTCCGATCTTCTTCAAACTCTGGATTCTGACAGAGGGCCACGAGACTTCGACCAGCGCGCAAAAATGGAGGCTCTAGACCCTTCCAGAGCCGAGATATCGAAGGTCAAAATTTTGACCAGAAAAAAAAACATAAGGGGTAACACTGTCATTTTTTTTTTTTTGGCCGAAATTTTGATCCCCTCCGATCTTCTTCAAACTCTGGATTCTGACAGAGGGCCACGAGACTTCGACCAGCGCGCAAAAATGGAGGCTCTAGACCCTTCCAGAGCCGAGATATCGAAGGTCAAAATTTTGACCAGAAAAAAAAACATAAGGGGTAACACTGTCATTTTTTTTTTTTGGCCGAAATTTTGACCCCCTCCGATCTTCTTCAAACTCTGGATTCTGACAGAGGGCCACGAGACTTCGACCAGCGCGCAAAAATGGAGGCTCTAGACCCTTCCAGAGCCGAGATATCGAAGGTCAAAATTTTGACCAGAAAAAAAACATAAGGGGTAACACTGTCATTTTTTTTTTTTGCCCGAA
The DNA here is from genome assembly GCA_038021265.1 of Cyprinella venusta. NCBI lineage: Eukaryota > Metazoa > Chordata > Actinopteri > Cypriniformes > Leuciscidae > Cyprinella > Cyprinella venusta. The sequence goes on along the minus strand of JBBNEX010000074.1, from coordinate 61,560 downwards.
ATTTTGACCCCCTCCGATCTTCTTCAAACTCTGGATTATGACAGAGGGCCACGAAACTTCAACCAGCGCGCAAAAATGGAGGCTCTAGACCCTTCCAGAGCCGAGATATCGAAGGTCAAAATTTTGACCAGAAAAAAAAACATAAGGGGTAACACTGTCATTTTTTTTTTGGCCGAAATTTTGACCCCCTCCGATCTTCTTCAAACTCTGGATTCTGACAGAGGGCCACGAGACTTCGACCAGCGCGCAAAAATGGAGGCTCTAGACCCTTCCAGAGCCGAGATATCGAAGGTCAAAATTTTGACCAGAAAAAAAAACATAAGGGGTAACACTGTCTTTTTTTTTTTGGCCGAAATTTTGACCCCCTCCGATCTTCTTCAAACTCTGGATTCTGACAGAGGGCCACGAGACTTCGACCAGCGCGCAAAAATGGAGGCTCTAGACCCTTCCAGAGCCGAGATATCGAAGGTCAAAATTTTGACCAGAAAAAAAAACATAAGGGGTAACACTGTCATTTTTTTTTTTTGGCCGAAATTTTGACCCCCTCCGATCTTCTTCAAACTCTGGATTCTGACAGAGGGCCACGAGACTTCGACCAGCGCGCAAAAATGGAGGCTCTAGACCCTTCCAGAGCCGAGATATCGAAGGTCAAAATTTTGACCAGAAAAAAAAAACATAAGGGGTAACACTGTCATTTTTTTTTTTGGCCGAAATTTTGACCCCCTCCGATCTTCTTCAAACTCTGGATTCTGACAGAGGGCCACGAGACTTCGACCAGCGCACAAAAATGGAGGCTCTAGACCCTTCCAGAGCCGAGATATCGAAGGTCAAAATTTTGACCAGAAAAAAAACATAAGGGGTAACACTGTCATTTTTTTTTTTGGCCGAAATTTTGACCCCTCCGATCTTCTTCAAACTCTGGATTCTGACAGAGGGCCACGAGACTTCGACCAGCGCGCAAAAATGGAGGCTCTAGACCCTTCCAGAGCCGAGATATCGAAGGTCAAAATTTTGACCAGAAAAAAAACATAAGGGGTAACACTGTCATTTTTTTTTTTTTTTTTTTGGCCGAAATTTTGACCCCCTCCGATCTTCTTCAAACTCTGGATTCTGACAGAGGGCCACGAGACTTCGACCAGCGCGCAAAAATTGAGGCTCTAGACCCTTCCAGAGCCGAGATATTGAAGGTCAAAATTTTGACCAGAAAAAAAAACATAAGGGGTAACACTGTCATTTTTTTTTTTTGGCCGAAATTTTGACCCCCTCCGATCTTCTTCAAACTCTGGATTCTGACAGAGGGCCACGAGACTTCGACCAGCGCGCAAAAATGGAGGCTCTAGACCCTTCCAGAGCCGAGATATCGAAGGTCAAAATTTTGACCAGAAAAAAAAACATAAGGGGTAACACTGTCATTTTTTTTTTTGGCCGAAATTTTGACCCCCTCCGATCTTCTTCAAACTCTGGATTCTGACAGAGGGCCACGAGACTTCGACCAGCGCGCAAAAATGGAGGCTCTAGACCCTTCCAGAGCCGAGATATCGAAGGTCAAAATTTTGACCAGAAAAAAAAACATAAGGGGTAACACTGTCATTTTTTTTTTGGCCGAAATTTTGACCCCCTCCGATCTTCTTCAAACTCTGGATTCTGACAGAGGGCCACGAGACTTCGACCAGCGCGCAAAAATGGAGGCTCTAGACCCTTCCAGAGCCGAGATATCGAAGGTCAAAATTTTGACCAGAAAAAAAAACATAAGGGGTAACACTGTCATTTTTTTTTTGGCCGAAATTTTGACCCCCTCCGATCTTCTTCAAACTCTGGATTCTGACAGAGGGCCACGAGACTTCGACCAGCGCGCAAAAATGGAGGCTCTAGACCCTTCCAGAGCCGAGATATCGAAGGTCAAAATTTTGACCAGAAAAAAAAACATAAGGGGTAACACTGTCATTTTTTTTTGTGGCCGAAATTTTGACCCCCTCCGATCTTCTTCAAACTCTGGATTCTGACAGAGGGCCACGAGACTTCGACCAGCGCGCAAAAATGGAGGCTCTAGACCCTTCCAGAGCCGAGATATCGAAGGTCAAAATTTTGACCAGAAAAAAAAACATAAGGGGTAACACTGTCATTTTTTTTTGGCCGAAATTTTGACCCCCTCCGATCTTCTTCAAACTCTGGATTATGACAGAGGGCCACGAAACTTCAACCAGCGCGCAAAAATGGAGACTCTAGACCCTTCCAGAGCCGAGATATCGAAGGTCAAAATTTTGACCAGAAAAAAAAACATAAGGGGTAACACTGTCATTTTTTTTTTGGCCCGAAATTTTGACCCCCTCCGATCTTCTTCAAACTCTGGATTCTGACAGAGGGCCACGAGACTTCGACCAGCGCGCAAAAATGGAGGCTCTAGACCCTTCCAGAGCCGAGATATCGAAGGTCAAAATTTTGACCAGAAAAAAAAAAACATAAGGGGTAACACTGTCATTTTTTTTTGGGCCGAAATTTTGACCCCCTCCGATCTTCTTCAAACTGTGGATTCTGACAGAGGGCCACGAGACTTCGACCAGCGCGCAAAAATGGAGGCTCTAGACCCTTCCAGAGCCGAGATATCGAAGGTCAAAATTTTGACCAGAAAAAAAAACATAAGGGGTAACACTGTCTTTTTTTTTTTTGGCCGAAATTTTGACCCCCTCCGATCTTCTTCAAACTCTGGATTCTGACAGAGGGCCACGAGACTTCGACCAGCGCGCAAAAATGGAGGCTCTAGACCCTTCCAGAGCCGAGATATCGAAGGTCAAAATTTTGACCAGAAAAAAAAACATAAGGGGTAACACTGTCATTTTTTTTTTGGCCGAAATTTTGACCCCCTCCGATCTTCTTCAAACTCTGGATTCTGACAGAGGGCCACGAGACTTCGACCAGCGCGCAAAAATGGAGGCTCTAGACCCTTCCAGAGCCGAGATATCGAAGGTCAAAATTTTGACCAGAAAAAAAAAAACATAAGGGGTAACACTGTCATTTTTTTTTTTTGGCCGAAATTTTGACCCCCTCCGATCTTCTTCAAACTCTGGATTCTGACAGAGGGCCACGAGACTTCGACCAGCGCGCAAAAATGGAGGCTCTAGACCCTTCCAGAGCCGAGATATCGAAGGTCAAAATTTTGACCAGAAAAAAAACATAAGGGGTAACACTGTCATTTTTTTTTTTTGGCCGAAATTTTGACCCCCTCCGATCTTCTTCAAACTCTGGATTCTGACAGAGGGCCACGAGACTTCGACCAGCGCGCAAAAATTGAGGCTCTAGACCCTTCCAGAGCCGAGATATTGAAGGTCAAAATTTTGACCAGAAAAAAAAACATAAGGGGTAACACTGTCATTTTTTTTTTTTTGGCTGAAATTTTGACCCCCTCCGATCTTCTTCAAACTCTGGATTCTGACAGAGGGCCACGAGACTTCGACCAGCGCGCAAAAATGGAGGCTCTAGACCCTTCCAGAGCCGAGATATCGAAGGTCAAAATTTTGACCAGAAAAAAAACATAAGGGGTAACACTGTCATTTTTTTTTTTTTGGCCGAAATTTTGACCCCCTCCGATCTTCTTCAAACTCTGGATTCTGACAGAGGGCCACGAGACTTCGACCAGCGCGCAAAAATGGAGGCTCTAGACCCTTCCAGAGCCGAGATATCGAAGGTCAAAATTTTGACCAGAAAAAAAAAACATAAGGGGTAACACTGTCATTTTTTTTTTTTTGGCCGAAATTTTGACCCCCTCCGATCTTCTTCAAACTCTGGATTCTGAAAGAGGGCCACGAGACTTCGACCAGCGCGCAAAAATGGAGGCTCTAGACCCTTCCAGAGCCGAGATATCGAAGGTCAAAATTTTGACCAGAAAAAAAAACATAAGGGGTAACACTGTCATTTTTTTTTTTGTGGCCGAAATTTTGACCCCCTCCGATATTCTTCAAACTCTGGATTCTGACAGAGGGCCACGAGACTTCGACCAGCGCGCAAAAATGGAGGCTCTAGACCCTTCCAGAGCCGAGATATCGAAGGTCAAAATTTTGACCAGAAAAAAAAACATAAGGGGTAACACTGTCATTTTTTTTTTTTGGCCGAAATTTTGACCCCCTCCGATCTTCTTCAAACTCTGGATTCTGACAGAGGGCCACGAGACTTCGACCAGCGCGCAAAAATTGAGGCTCTAGACCCTTCCAGAGCCGAGATATCGAAGGTCAAAATTTTGACCAGAAAAAAAAACATAAGGGGTAACACTGTCTTTTTTTTTTTTTGGCCGAAATTTTGACCCCCTCCGATCTTCTTCAAACTCTGGATTCTGACAGAGGGCCACGAGACTTCGACCAGCGCGCAAAAATGGAGGCTCTAGACCCTTCCAGAGCCGAGATATCGAAGGTCAAAATTTCGACCAGAAAAAAAAAACATAAGGACTAACACTGTCATTTTTTTTTTTTGGCCGAAATTTTGACCCCCTCCGATCTTCTTCAAACTCTGGATTCTGACAGAGGGCCACGAGACTTCGACCAGCGCGCAAAAATGGAGGCTCTAGACCCTTCCAGAGCCGAGATATCGAAGGTCAAAATTTTGACCAGAAAAAAAAAAACATAAGGGGTAACACTGTCATTTTTTTTTTTTGGCCGAAATTTTGACCCCCTCCGATCTTCTTCAAACTCTGGATTCTGACAGAGGGCCACGAGACTTCGACCAGCGCGCAAAAATGGAGGCTCTAGACCCTTCCAGAGCCGAGATATTGAAGGTCAAAATTTTGACCAGAAAAAAAAAAACATAAGGGGTAACACTGTCATTTTTTTTTTTGGCCGAAATTTTGACCCCCTCCGATCTTCTTCAAACTCTGGATTCTGACAGAGGGCCACGAGACTTCGACCAGCGCGCAAAAATGGAGGCTCTAGACCCTTCCAGAGCCGAGATATCGAAGGTCAAAATTTTGACCAGAAAAAAAACATAAGGGGTAACACTGTCATTTTTTTTTTTTGGCCGAAATTTTGACCCCCTCCGATCTTCTTCAAACTCTGGATTCTGACAGAGGGCCACGAGACTTCGACCAGCGCGCAAAAATGGAGGCTCTAGACCCTTCCAGAGCCGAGATATCGAAGGTCAAAATTTTGACCAGAAAAAAAAAACATAAGGGGTAACACTGTCATTTTTTTTTTTGGCCGAAATTTTGACCCCCTCCGATCTTCTTCAAACTCTGGATTCTGACAGAGGGCCACGAGACTTCGACCAGCGCGCAAAAATGGAGGCTCTAGACCCTTCCAGAGCCGAGATATCGAAGGTCAAAATTTTGACCAGAAAAAAAAACATAAGGGGTAACACTGTCATTTTTTTTTTTGTGGCCGAAATTTTGACCCCCTCCGATCTTCTTCAAACTCTGGATTCTGACAGAGGGCCACGAGACTTCGACCAGCGCGCAAAAATGGAGGCTCTAGACCCTTCCAGAGCCGAGATATCGAAGGTCAAAATTTTGACCAGAAAAAAAAACATAAGGGGTAACACTGTCATTTTTTTTTTGGCCGAAATTTTGACCCCCTCCGATCTTCTTCAAACTCTGGATTCTGACAGACGGCCACGAGACTTCGACCAGCGCACAAAAATGGAGGCTCTAGACCCTTCCAGAGCCGAGATATCGAAGGTCAAAATTTTGACCAGAAAAAAAAAAACATAAGGGGTAACACTGTCTATTTTTTTTTGGCCGAAATTTTGACCCCCTCCGATCTTCTTCAAACTCTGGATTCTGACAGAGGGCCACGAGACTTCGACCAGCGCGCAAAAATGGAGGCTCTAGACCCTTCCAGAGCCGAGATATCGAAGGTCAAAATTTTGACCAGAAAAAAAAACATAAGGGGTAACACTGTCATTTTTTTTTTTTGGCCGAAATTTTGACCCCCTCCGATCTTCTTCAAACTCTGGATTCTGACAGAGGGCCACGAGACTTCGACCAGCGCGCAAAAATGGAGGCTCTAGACCCTTCCAGAGCCGAGATATCGAAGGTCAAAATTTTGACCAGAAAAAAAAAACATAAGGGGTAACACTGTCATTTTTTTTTTTGGCCGAAATTTTGACCCCCTCCGATCTTCTTCAAACTCTGGATTCTGACAGAGGGCCACGAGACTTCGACCAGCGCGCAAAAATGGAGGCTCTAGACCCTTCCAGAGCCGAGATATCGAAGGTCAAAATTTTGACCAGAAAAAAAACATAAGGGGTAACACTGTCATTTTTTTTTTTGGCCGAAATTTTGACCCCCTCCGATCTTCTTCAAACTCTGGATTCTGACAGAGGGCCACGAGACTTCGACCAGCGCGCAAAAATGGAGGCTCTAGACCCTTCCAGAGCCGAGATATCGAAGGTCAAAATTTTGACCAGAAAAAAAACATAAGGGGTAACACTGTCATTTTTTTTTTTTTTTTTTTTTTTTGGCCGAAATTTTGACCCCCTCCGATCTTCTTCAAACTCTGGATTCTGACAGAGGGCCACGAGACTTCGACTAGCGCGCAAAAATTGAGGCTCTCGACCCTTCCAGAGCCGAGATATCGAAGGTCAAAATTTTGACCAGAAAAAAAAACATAAGGGGTAACACTGTCATTTTTTTTTTTTGGCCGCAATTTTGACCCCCTCCGATCTTCTTCAAACTCTGGATTCTGACAGAGGGCCACGAGACTTCGACCAGCGCGCAAAAATGGAGGCTCTAGACCCTTCCAGAGCCGAGATATCGAAGGTCAAAATTTTGACCAGAAAAAAAACATAAGGGGTAACACTGTCATTTTTTTTTTTTTTGGCCGAAATTTTGACCCCCTCCGATCTTCTTCAAACTCTGGATTCTGACAGAGGGCCACGAGACTTCGACCAGCGCGCAAAAATGGAGGCTCTAGACCCTTCCAGAGCCGAGATATCGAAGGTCAAAATTTTGACCAGAAAAAAAAAACATAAGGGGTAACACTGTCATTTTTTTTTTGGCCGAAATTTTGACCCCCTCCGATCTTCTTCAAACTCTGGATTCTGACAGAGGGCCACGAGACTTCGACCAGCGCGCAAAAATGGAGGCTCTAGACCCTTCCAGAGCCGAGATATCGAAGGTCAAAATTTTGACCAGAAAAAAAAACATAAGGGGTAACACTGTCATTTTTTTTTTTGGCCGAAATTTTGACCCCCTCCGATCTTCTTCAAACTCTGGATTCTGACAGAGGGCCACGAGACTTCGACCAGCGCGCAAAAATGGAGGCTCTAGACCCTTCCAGAGCCGAGATATCGAAGGTCAAAATTTTGACCAGAAAAAAAAACATAAGGGGTAACACTGTCATTTTTTTTTTGTGGCCGAAATTTTGACCCCCTCCGATCTTCTTCAAACTCTGGATTCTGACAGAGGGCCACGAGACTTCGACCAGCGCGCAAAAATGGAGGCTCTAGACCCTTCCAGAGCCGAGATATCGAAGGTCAAAATTTTGACCAGAAAAAAAAAACATAAGGGGTAACACTGTCATTTTTTTTTGGCCGAAATTTTGACCCCCTCCGATCTTCTTCAAACTCTGGATTCTGACAGAGGGCCACGAGACTTCGACCAGCGCGCAAAAATTGAGGCTCTAGACCCTTCCAGAGCCGAGATATCGAAGGTCAAAATTTTGACCAGAAAAAAAACATAAGGGGTAACACTGTCATTTTTTTTTTTTTGGCCGAAATTTTGACCCCCTCCGATCTTCTTCAAACTCTGGATTATGACAGAGGGCCACGAAACTTCAACCAGCGCGCAAAAATGGAGGCTCTAGACCCTTCCAGAGCCGAGATATCGAAGGTCAAAATTTTGACCAGAAAAAAAAAACATAAGGGGTAACACTGTCATTTTTTTTTGGCCCGAAATTTTGACCCCCTCCGATCTTCTTCAAACTCTGGATTCTGACAGAGGGCCACGAGACTTCGACCAGCGCGCAAAAATGGAGGCTCTAGACCCTTCCAGAGCCGAGATATCGAAGGTCAAAATTTTGACCAGAAAAAAAAAACATAAGGGGTAACACTGTCATTTTTTTTTGGGCCGAAATTTTGACCCCCTCCGATCTTCTTCAAACTGTGGATTCTGACAGAGGGCCACGAGACTTCGACCAGCGCGCAAAAATGGAGGCTCTAGACCCTTCCAGAGCCGAGATATCGAAGGTCAAAATTTTGACCAGAAAAAAAAACATAAGGGGTAACACTGTCTTTTTTTTTTTTGCCCGAAATTTTGACCCCCTCCGATCTTCTTCAAACTCTGGATTCTGACAGAGGGCCACGAGACTTCGACCAGCGCGCAAAAATGGAGGCTCTAGACCCTTCCAGAGCCGAGATATCGAAGGTCAAAATTTTGACCAGAAAAAAAAACATAAGGGGTAACACTGTCATTTTTTTTTTGGCCGAAATTTTGACCCCCTCCGATCTTCTTCAAACTCTGGATTCTGACAGAGGGCCACGAGACTTCGACCAGCGCGCAAAAATGGAGGCTCTAGACCCTTCCAGAGCCGAGATATCGAAGGTCAAAATTTTGACCAGAAAAAAAAAAACATAAGGGGTAACACTGTCATTTTTTTTTTTTGGCCGAAATTTTGACCCCCTCCGATCTTCTTCAAACTCTGGATTCTGACAGAGGGCCACGAGACTTCGACCAGCGCGCAAAAATGGAGGCTCTAGACCCTTCCAGAGCCGAGATATCGAAGGTCAAAATTTTGACCAGAAAAAAAACATAAGGGGTATAGGGCTGTCAACGAATATTCTAAATTCGAATATATATTCGAATAGTTTTAAAAAACAGAAATTCGAAGGTGAAAATTAATATTCGAATTTAAAAAAAAAAAAAAACGCCCGCGGAAGCAGGCGCGGCTGTCTGTTTTGCGAGTGGCCGTGCACGCTGCCTGATTAGGGTTCAGAGACGGGTGTCGCACTGGCACAGCGTCACTCACTGCAGAAAGTGCAGAGCCCAACTCGATCGCAGCAGAGAAAGTGATTTTAACCCCCCAAAATGAGTGAGGCCGCTGCCGGACAGACGCGTGATCGGCAGCCCGATTAGAAAACTGCGTTATCTGCTTTGGAGTGTCTCTTCGGAGACACGCATTGCGCGGACAGCCCAGACCAGGACATCAATTTGGTGCTTCAAAAAGAGATGTTGATGTATGAACAAGAGTCTCCAGTACCTCCTCAACAAAATCCTCTCATGCGGTGGAAAACTTTGGGCTCTGGGAGATACCCTCACATCGCCCAGATGGCAAAGAAATATCTTTCCGTCCCCGGATCCTCAGTGCGCTCTGAACGCGTTTTTTCCTCCGCTGCTTAGTAAATAATAAGAAATCAGCACTGGCCCCTTCAAATGTGGACTGTCTTGTGTTTTTGGCAAATAACCTGTAGACCCGACGGTGACAGTGCGCACTAAAAAGACAGTGGAATAAATTGACGTCCGTTTTTTTTTTCTTCCTTTTTTTATTCAAGCACCAAGAATGTAAGTAGCCTTTTTCGTTTCTAATAGTTCTTTATTTTTTATGAACCTCAGGGTAAAGGCGTTGTCAGATTTCTCGGAATTGTGTGCCTCATTTTATTTAACTTTAAACAGAAACAGCCTGTAGGCTAACTAATTAGATAGGCCTATTGCGTTGGAGAGTGAGGTTTGCAGTCTTGGCCATTACTTTGTTTTACTTTTTTGTGTAGGTAATACATTGTTAAATATGTTTAAAAGTAAATAAAGTAGCCTACCTATACAAGTAGTTATGTCTCTTTGTATTAATTCGTCATGTTATTGACGTAATGCGCGTCATTGAAAAAATGCGCAACCAGATATTCGAATAGTTCGAATATTCGCCTGTTTTTTCGAGGGAATATTCGAACGTAATTTTTGAGCAATTTTGACAGCCCTAAAGGGGTAACACTGTCATTTTTTTTTTTTGGCCGAAATTTTGACCCCCTCCGATCTTCTTCAAACTCTGGATTCTGACAGAGGGCCACGAGACTTCGACCAGCGCGCAAAAATTGAGGCTCTAGACCCTTCCAGAGCCGAGATATTGAAGGTCAAAATTTTGACCAGAAAAAAAAACATAAGGGGTAACACTGTCATTTTTTTTTTTTTGGCCGAAATTTTGACCCCCTCCGATCTTCTTCAAACTCTGGATTCTGACAGAGGGCCACGAGACTTCGACCAGCGCGCAAAAATGGAGGCTCTAGACCCTTCCAGAGCCGAGATATCGAAGGTCAAAATTTTGACCAGAAAAAAAACGTAAGGGGTAACACTGTCATTTTTTTTTTTTTTGGCCGAAATTTTGACCCCCTCCGATCTTCTTCAAACTCTGGATTCTGACAGAGGGCCACGAGACTTCGACCAGCGCGCAAAAATGGAGGCTCTAGACCCTTCCAGAGCCGAGATATCGAAGGTCAAAATTTTGACCAGAAAAAAAAAACATAAGGGGTAACACTGTCATTTTTTTTTTTTGGCCGAAATTTTGACCCCCTCCGATCTTCTTCAAACTCTGGATTCTGAAAGAGGGCCACGAGACTTCGACCAGCGCGCAAAAATGGAGGCTCTAGACCCTTCCAGAGCCGAGATATCGAAGGTCAAAATTTTGACCAGAAAAAAAAACATAAGGGGTAACACTGTCATTTTTTTTTTGTGGCCGAAATTTTGACCCCCTCCGATCTTCTTCAAACTCTGGATTCTGACAGAGGGCCACGAGACTTCGACCAGCGCGCAAAAATGGAGGCTCTAGACCCTTCCAGAGCCGAGATATCGAAGGTCAAAATTTTGACCAGAAAAAAAAACATAAGGGGTAACACTGTCATTTTTTTTTTTGGCCGAAATTTTGACCCCCTCCGATCTTCTTCAAACTCTGGATTCTGACAGAGGGCCACGAGACTTCGACCAGCGCGCAAAAATTGAGGCTCTAGACCCTTCCAGAGCCGAGATATCGAAGGTCAAAATTTTGACCAGAAAAAAAAACATAAGGGGTAACACTGTCTTTTTTTTTTTGGCCGAAATTTTGACCCCCTCCGATCTTCTTCAAACTCTGGATTCTGACAGAGGGCCACGAGACTTCGACCAGCGCGCAAAAATGGAGGCTCTAGACCCTTCCAGAGCCGAGATATCGAAGGTCAAAATTTTGACCAGAAAAAAAAAACATAAGGGGTAACAGTGTCATTATTTTTTTTGCCCGAAATTTTGACCCCCTCCGATCTTCTTCAAACTCTGGATTCTGACAGAGGGCCACGAGACTTCGACCAGCGCACAAAAATGGAGGCTCTAGACCCTTCCAGAGCCGAGATATCGAAGGTCAAAATTTTGACCATAAAAAAAAACATAAGGGGTAACACTGTCATTTTTTTTTTTTTGGCCGAAATTTTGACCCCCTCCGATCTTCTTCAAACTCTGGATTCTGACAGAGGGCCACGAGACTTCGACCAGCGCGCAAAAATGGAGGCTCTAGACCCTTCCAGAGCCGAGATATCGAAGGTCAAAATTTTGACCAGAAAAAAAAAACATAAGGGGTAACACTGTCATTTTTTTTTTTTGGCCGAAATTTTGACCCCCTCCGATCTTCTTCAAACTCTGGATTCTGACAGAGGGCCACGAGACTTCGACCAGCGCGCAAAAATGGAGGCTCTAGACCCTTCCAGAGCCGAGATATCGAAGGTCAAAATTTTGACCAGAAAAAAAAACATAAGGGGTAACACTGTCATTTTTTTTTGGCCGAAATTTTGACCCCCTCCGATCTTCTTCAAACTCTGGATTCTGACAGAGGGCCACGAGACTTCGACCAGCGCACAAAAATGGAGGCTCTAGACCCTTCCAGAGCCGAGATATCGAAGGTCAAAATTTTGACCAGAAAAAAAAACCATAAGGGGTAACACTGTCATTTTTTTTTTTGGCCGAAATTTTGACCCCCTCCGATCTTCTTCAAACTCTGGATTCTGACAGAGGGCCACGAGACTTCGACCAGCGCGCAAAAATGGAGGCTCTAGACCCTTCCAGAGCCGAGATATCGAAGGTCAAAATTTTGACCAGAAAAAAAAACATAAGGGGTAACACTGTCATTTTTTTTTTTGCCCGAAATTTTGACCCCCTCCGATCTTCTTCAAACTCTGGATTCTGACAGAGGGCCACGAGACTTCGACCAGCGCGCAAAAATGGAGGCTCTAGACCCTTCCAGAGCCGAGATATCGAAGGTCAAAATTTTGACCAGAAAAAAAAACATAAGGGGTAACACTGTCATTTTTTTTTTGGCCCGAAATTTTGACCCCCTCCGATCTTCTTCAAACTCTGGATTCTGACAGAGGGCCACGAGACTTCGACCAGCGCGCAAAAATGGAGGCTCTAGACCCTTCCAGAGCCGAGATATCGAAGGTCAAAATTTTGACCAGAAAAAAAAACATAAGGGGTAACACTGTCATTTTTTTTTTGGCCGAAATTTTGACCCCCTCCGATCTTCTTCAAACTCTGGATTCTGACAGAGGGCCACGAGACTTCGACCAGCGCGCAAAAATGGAGGCTCTAGACCCTTCCAGAGCCGAGATATCGAAGGTCAAAATTTTGACCAGAAAAAAAAACATAAGGGGTAACACTGTCTTTTTTTTTTTGGCCGAAATTTTGACCCCCTCCGATCTTCTTCAAACTCTGGATTCTGACAGAGGGCCACGAGACTTCGACCAGCGCGCAAAAATGGAGGCTCTAGACCCTTCCAGAGCCGAGATATCGAAGGTCAAAATTTTGACCAGAAAAAAAAACATAAGGGGTAACACTGTCATTTTTTTTTTTGGCCGAAATTTTGACCCCCTCCGATCTTCTTCAAACTCTGGATTCTGACAGAGGGCCACGAGACTTCGACCAGCGCGCAAAAATGGAGGCTCTAGACCCTTCCAGAGCCGAGATATCGAAGGTCAAAATTTTGACCAGAAAAAAAAAACATAAGGGGTAACACTGTCATTTTTTTTTTTGGCCGAAATTTTGACCCCCTCCGATCTTCTTCAAACTCTGGATTCTGACAGAGGGCCACGAGACTTCGACCAGCGCGCAAAAATGGAGGCTCTAGACCCTTCCAGAGCCGAGATATCGAAGGTCAAAATTTTGACCAGAAAAAAAACATAAGGGGTAACACTGTCATTTTTTTTTTTTGGCCGAAATTTTGACCCCCTCCGATCTTCTTCAAACTCTGGATTCTGACAGAGGGCCACGAGACTTCGACCAGCGCGCAAAAATGGAGGCTCTAGACCCTTCCGGAGCCGAGATATCGAAGGTCAAAATTTTGACCAGAAAAAAAACATAAGGGGTAACACTGTCATTTTTTTTTTTTTTTTTTTGGCCGAAATTTTGACCCCCTCCGATCTTCTTCAAACTCTGGATTCTGACAGAGGGCCACGAGACTTCGACCAGCGCGCAAAAATTGAGGCTCTAGACCCTTCCAGAGCCGAGATATTGAAGGTCAAAATTTTGACCAGAAAAAAAAACATAAGGGGTAACACTGTCATTTTTTTTTTTTGGCCGAAATTTTGACCCCCTCCGATCTTCTTCAAACTCTGGATTCTGACAGAGGGCCACGAGACTTCGACCAGCGCGCAAAAATGGAGGCTCTAGACCCTTCCAGTGCCGAGATATTGAAGGTCAAAATTTTGACCAGAAAAAAAAACATAAGGGGTAACACTGTCATTTTTTTTTTTGGCCGAAATTTTGACCCCCTCCGATCTTCTTCAAACTCTGGATTCTGACAGAGGGCCACGAGACTTCGACCAGCGCGCAAAAATGGAGGCTCTAGACCCTTCCAGAGCCGAGATATCGAAGGTCAAAATTTTGACCAGAAAAAAAAAACATAAGGGGTAACACTGTCATTTTTTTTTTTTGGCCGAAATTTTGACCCCCTCCGATCTTCTTCAAACTCTGGATTCTGACAGAGGGCCACGAGACTTCGACCAGCGCACAAAAATGGAGGCTCTAGACCCTTCCAGAGCCGAGATATCGAAGGTCAAAATTTTGACCAGAAAAAAAAACATAAGGGGTAACACTGTCATTTTTTTTTTGGCCGAAATTTTGACCCCCTCCGATCTTCTTCAAACTCTGGATTCTGACAGAGGGCCACGAGACTTCGACCAGCGCGCAAAAATGGAGGCTCTAGACCCTTCCAGAGCCGAGATATTGAAGGTCAAAATTTTGACCAGAAAAAAAAACATAAGGGGTAACACTGTCATTTTTTTTTTTGGCCGAAATTTTCACCCCCTCCGAACTTCTTCAAACTCTGGATTCTGACAGAGGGCCACGAGACTTCGACCAGCGCGCAAAAATGGAGGCTCTAGACCCTTCCAGAGCCGAGATATCGAAGGTCAAAATTTTGACCAGAAAAAAAAACATAAGGGGTAACACTGTCATTTTTTTTTTGTGGCCGAAATTTTGACCCCCTCCGATCTTCTTCAAACTCTGGATTCTGACAGAGGGCCACGAGACTTCGACCAGCGCGCAAAAATTGAGGCTCTAGACCCTTCCAGAGCCGAGATATCGAAGGTCAAAATTTTGACCAGAAAAAAAAACATAAGGGGTAACACTGTCATTTTTTTTTTTTGGCCGAAATTTTGACCCCCTCCGATCTTCTTCAAACTCTGGATTATGACAGAGGGCCACGAAACTTCAACCAGCGCGCAAAAATGGAGGCTCTAGACCCTTCCAGAGCCGAGATATCGAAGGTCAAAATTTTGACCAGAAAAAAAAAACATAAGGGGTAACACTGTCATTTTTTTTTTTGGCCCGAAATTTTGACCCCCTCCGATCTTCTTCAAACTCTGGATTCTGACAGAGGGCCACGAGACTTCGACCAGCGCGCAAAAATGGAGGCTCTAGACCCTTCCAGAGCCGAGATATCGAAGGTCAAAATTTTGACCAGAAAAAAAAAACATAAGGGGTAACACTGTCATTTTTTTTTTTGGCCGAAATTTTGACCCCCTCCGATCTTCTTCAAACTGTGGATTCTGACAGAGGGCCACGAGACTTCGACCAGCGCGCAAAAATGGAGGCTCTAGACCCTTCCAGAGCCGAGATATCGAAGGTCAAAATTTTGACCAGAAAAAAAAACATAAGGGGTAACACTGTCTTTTTTTTTTTTGGCCGAAATTTTGACCCCCTCCGATCTTCTTCAAACTCTGGATTCTGACAGAGGGCCACGAGACTTCGACCAGCGCGCAAAAATGGAGGCTCTAGACCCTTCCAGAGCCGAGATATCGAAGGTCAAAATTTTGACCAGAAAAAAAAACTTAAGGGGTAACACTGTCATTTTTTTTTTTTGGCCGAAATTTTGACCCCCTCCGATCTTCTTCAAACTCTGGATTCTGACAGAGGGCCACGAGACTTCGACCAGCGCGCAAAAATGGAGGCTCTAGACCCTTCCAGAGCCGAGATATCGAAGGTCAAAATTTTGACCAGAAAAAAAAACATAAGGGGTAACACTGTCATTTTTTTTTTTTTTGGCCGAAATTTTGACCCCCTCCGATCTTCTTCAAACTCTGGATTCTGACAGAGGGCCACGAGACTTCGACCAGCGCGCAAAAATGGAGGCTCTAGACCCTTCCAGAGCCGAGATATCGAAGGTCAAAATTTTGACCAGAAAAAAAACATAAGGGGTAACACTGTCATTTTTTTTTTTTGGCCGAAATTTTGACCCCCTCCGATCTTCTTCAAACTCTGGATTCTGACAGAGGGCCACGAGACTTCGACCAGCGCGCAAAAATTGAGGCTCTAGACCCTTCCAGAGCCGAGATATTGAAGGTCAAAATTTTGACCAGAAAAAAAAACATAAGGGGTAACACTGTCATTTTTTTTTTTGGCCGAAATTTTGACCCCCTCCGATCTTCTTCAAACTCTGGATTCTGACAGAGGGCCACGAGACTTCGACCAGCGCGCAAAAATGGAGGCTCTAGACCCTTCCAGAGCCGAGATATCGAAGGTCAAAATTTTGACCAGAAAAAAAACATAAGGGGTAACACTGTCATTTTTTTTTTTTTGGCCGAAATTTTGACCCCCTCCGATCTTCTTCAAACTCTGGATTCTGACAGAGGGCCACGAGACTTCGACCAGCGCGCAAAAATGGAGGCTCTAGACCCTTCCAGAGCCGAGATATCGAAGGTCAAAATTTTGACCAGAAAAAAAAAACATAAGGGGTAACACTGTCATTTTTTTTTTGGCCGAAATTTTGACCCCCTCCGATCTTCTTCAAACTCTGGATTCTGACAGAGGGCCACGAGACTTCGACCAGCGCGCAAAAATGGAGGCTCTAGACCCTTCCAGAGCCGAGATATCGAAGGTCAAAATTTTGACCAGAAAAAAAAACATAAGGGGTAACACTGTCATTTTTTTTTTGTGGCCGAAATTTTGACCCCCTCCGATCTTCTTCAAACTCTGGATTCTGACAGAGGGCCACGAGACTTCGACCAGCGCGCAAAAATGGAGGCTCTAGACCCTTCCAGAGCCGAGATATCGAAGGTCAAAATTTTGACCAGAAAAAAAAACATAAGGGGTAACACTGTCATTTTTTTTTTTGGCCGAAATTTTGACCCCCTCCGATCTTCTTCAAACTCTGGATTCTGAAAGAGGGCCACGAGACTTCGACCAGCGCGCAAAAATTGAGGCTCTAGACCCTTCCAGAGCCGAGATATCGAAGGTCAAAATTTTGACCAGAAAAAAAAACATAAGGGGTAACACTGTCTTTTTTTTTTTTTGGCCGAAAATTTTGACCCCCTCCGATCTTCTTCAAACTCTGGATTCTGACAGAGGGCCACGAGACTTCGACCAGCGCGCAAAAATGGAGGCTCTAGACCCTTCCAGAGCCGAGATATCGAAGGTCAAAATTTTGACCAGAAAAAAAAAACATAAGGGGTAACACTGTCATTTTTTTTTTTTGGCCGAAATTTTGACCCCCTCCGATCTTCTTCAAACTCTGGATTCTGACAGAGGGCCACGAGACTTCGACCAGCGCGCAAAAATGGAGGCTCTAGACCCTTCCAGAGCCGAGATATCGAAGGTCAAAATTTTGACCAGAAAAAAAAAAACATAAGGGGTAACACTGTCATTTTTTTTTTTTGGCCGAAATTTTGACCCCCTCCGATCTTCTTCAAACTCTGGATTCTGACAGAGGGCCACGAGACTTCGACCAGCGCGCAAAAATGGAGGCTCTAGACCCTTCCAGAGCCGAGATATTGAAGGTCAAAATTTTGACCAGAAAAAAAAAACATAAGGGGTAACACTGTCATTTTTTTTTTGGCCGAAATTTTGACCCCCTCCGATCTTCTTCAAACTCTGGATTCTGACAGAGGGCCACGAGACTTCGACCAGCGCGCAAAAATGGAGGCTCTAGACCCTTCCAGAGCCGAGATATCGAAGGTCAAAATTTTGACCAGAAAAAAAACATAAGGGGTAACACTGTCATTTTTTTTTTTTGGCCGAAATTTTGACCCCCTCCGATCTTCTTCAAACTCTGGATTCTGACAGAGGGCCACGAGACTTCGACCAGCGCGCAAAAATGGAGGCTCTAGACCCTTCCAGAGCCGAGATATCGAAGGTCAAAATTTTGACCAGAAAAAAAAACATAAGGGGTAACACTGTCATTTTTTTTTTTTGGCCGAAATTTTGATCCCCTCCGATCTTCTTCAAACTCTGGATTCTGACAGAGGGCCACGAGACTTCGACCAGCGCGCAAAAATGGAGGCACTCTAGACCCTTCCAGAGCCGAGATATCGAAGGTCAAAATTTTGACCAGAAAAAAAAAACATAAGGGGTAACACTGTCATTTTTTTTTTTTGGCCGAAATTTTGACCCCCTCCGATCTTCTTCAAACTCTGGATTCTGACAGAGGGCCACGAGACTTCGACCAGCGCGCAAAAATGGAGGCTCTAGACCCTTCCAGAGCCGAGATATCGAAGGTCAAAATTTTGACCAGAAAAAAAACATAAGGGGTAACACTGTCATTTTTTTTTTTTGCCCGAAATTTTGACCCCCTCCGATCTTCTTCAAACTCTGGATTATGACAGAGGGCCACGAAACTTCAACCAGCGCGCAAAAATGGAGGCTCTAGACCCTTCCAGAGCCGAGATATCGAAGGTCAAAATTTTGACCAGAAAAAAAAACATAAGGGGTAACACTGTCATTTTTTTTTTGGCCCGAAATTTTGACCCCCTCCGATCTTCTTCAAACTCTGGATTCTGACAGAGGGCCACGAGACTTCGACCAGCGCGCAAAAATGGAGGCTCTAGACCCTTCCAGAGCCGAGATATCGAAGGTCAAAATTTTGACCAGAAAAAAAAACATAAGGGGTAACACTGTCATTTTTTTTTTGGCCGAAATTTTGACCCCCTCCGATCTTCTTCAAACTCTGGATTCTGACAGAGGGCCACGAGACTTCGACCAGCGCGCAAAAATGGAGGCTCTAGACCCTTCCAGAGCCGAGATATCGAAGGTCAAAATTTTGACCAGAAAAAAAAACATAAGGGGTAACACTGTCTTTTTTTTTTTTGGCCGAAATTTTGACCCCCTCCGATCTTCTTCAAACTCTGGATTCTGACAGAGGGCCACGAGACTTCGACCAGCGCGCAAAAATGGAGGCTCTAGACCCTTCCAGAGCCGAGATATCGAAGGTCAAAATTTTGACCAGAAAAAAAAACATAAGGGGTAACACTGTCATTTTTTTTTTTTGGCCGAAATTTTGACCCCCTCCGATCTTCTTCAAACTCTGGATTCTGACAGAGGGCCACGAGACTTCGACCAGCGCGCAAAAATGGAGGCTCTAGACCCTTCCAGAGCCGAGATATCGAAGGTCAAAATTTTGACCAGAAAAAAAAAACATAAGGGGTAACACTGTCATTTTTTTTTTTTGGCCGAAATTTTGACCCCCTCCGATCTTCTTCAAACTCTGGATTCTGACAGAGGGCCACGAGACTTCGACCAGCGCACAAAAATGGAGGCTCTAGACCCTTCCAGAGCCGAGATATCGAAGGTCAAAATTTTGACCAGAAAAAAAACATAAGGGGTAACACTGTCATTTTTTTTTTTGGCCGAAATTTTGACCCCCTCCGATCTTCTTCAAACTCTGGATTCTGACAGAGGGCCACGAGACTTCGACCAGCGCGCAAAAATGGAGGCTCTAGACCCTTCCAGAGCCGAGATATCGAAGGTCAAAATTTTGACCAGAAAAAAAACATAAGGGGTAACACTGTCATTTTTTTTTTTTTTTTTTTTGGCCGAAATTTTGACCCCCTCCGATCTTCTTCAAACTCTGGATTCTGACAGAGGGCCACGAGACTTCGACCAGCGCGCAAAAATTGAGGCTCTAGACCCTTCCAGAGCCGAGATATTGAAGGTCAAAATTTTGACCAGAAAAAAAAACATAAGGGGTAACACTGTCATTTTTTTTTTTTGGCCGAAATTTTGACCCCCTCCGATCTTCTTCAAACTCTGGATTCTGACAGAGGGCCACGAGACTTCGACCAGCGCGCAAAAATGGAGGCTCTAGACCCTTCCAGAGCCGAGATATCGAAGGTCAAAATTTTGACCAGAAAAAAAAACATAAGGGGTAACACTGTCATTTTTTTTTTTGGCCGAAATTTTGACCCCCTCCGATCTTCTTCAAACTCTGGATTCTGACAGAGGGCCACGAGACTTCGACCAGCGCGCAAAAATGGAGGCTCTAGACCCTTCCAGAGCCGAGATATCGAAGGTCAAAATTTTGACCAGAAAAAAAAAACATAAGGGGTAACACTGTCATTTTTTTTTTTGGCCGAAATTTTGACCCCCTCCGATCTTCTTCAAACTCTGGATTCTGACAGAGGGCCACGAGACTTCGACCAGCGCGCAAAAATGGAGGCTCTAGACCCTTCCAGAGCCGAGATATCGAAGGTCAAAATTTTGACCAGAAAAAAAAACATAAGGGGTAACACTGTCATTTTTTTTTTGGCCGAAATTTTGACCCCCTCCGATCTTCTTCAAACTCTGGATTCTGACAGAGGGCCACGAGACTTCGACCAGCGCGCAAAAATGGAGGCTCTAGACCCTTCCAGAGCCGAGATATCGAAGGTCAAAATTTTGACCAGAAAAAAAAACATAAGGGGTAACACTGTCATTTTTTTTTTGTGGCCGAAATTTTGACCCCCTCCGATCTTCTTCAAACTCTGGATTCTGACAGAGGGCCACGAGACTTCGACCAGCGCGCAAAAATGGAGGCTCTAGACCCTTCCAGAGCCGAGATATCGAAGGTCAAAATTTTGACCAGAAAAAAAAACATAAGGGGTAACACTGTCATTTTTTTTTGGCCGAAATTTTGACCCCCTCCGATCTTCTTCAAACTCTGGATTCTGACAGAGGGCCACGAGACTTCGACCAGCGCGCAAAAATTGAGGCTCTAGACCCTTCCAGAGCCGAGATATCGAAGGTCAAAATTTTGACCAGAAAAAAAAACATAAGGGGTAACACTGTCATTTTTTTTTTTTTGGCCGAAATTTTGACCCCCTCCGATCTTCTTCAAACTCTGGATTATGACAGAGGGCCACGAAACTTCAACCAGCGCGCAAAAATGGAGACTCTAGACCCTTCCAGAGCCGAGATATCGAAGGTCAAAATTTTGACCAGAAAAAAAAAACATAAGGGGTAACACTGTCATTTTTTTTTTGGCCCGAAATTTTGACCCCCTCCGATCTTCTTCAAACTCTGGATTCTGACAGAGGGCCACGAGACTTCGACCAGCGCGCAAAAATGGAGGCTCTAGACCCTTCCAGAGCCGAGATATCGAAGGTCAAAATTTTGACCAGAAAAAAAAAAACATAAGGGGTAACACTGTCATTTTTTTTTGGGCCGAAATTTTGACCCCCTCCGATCTTCTTCAAACTGTGGATTCTGACAGAGGGCCACGAGACTTCGACCAGCGCGCAAAAATGGAGGCTCTAGACCCTTCCAGAGCCGAGATATCGAAGGTCAAAATTTTGACCAGAAAAAAAAACATAAGGGGTAACACTGTCTTTTTTTTTTTTGGCCGAAATTTTGACCCCCTCCGATCTTCTTCAAACTCTGGATTCTGACAGAGGGCCACGAGACTTCGACCAGCGCGCAAAAATGGAGGCTCTAGACCCTTCCAGAGCCGAGATATCGAAGGTCAAAATTTTGACCAGAAAAAAAAACATAAGGGGTAACACTGTCATTTTTTTTTTGGCCGAAATTTTGACCCCCTCCGATCTTCTTCAAACTCTGGATTCTGACAGAGGGCCACGAGACTTCGACCAGCGCGCAAAAATGGAGGCTCTAGACCCTTCCAGAGCCGAGATATCGAAGGTCAAAATTTTGACCAGAAAAAAAAAAACATAAGGGGTAACACTGTCATTTTTTTTTTTTGGCCGAAATTTTGACCCCCTCCGATCTTCTTCAAACTCTGGATTCTGACAGAGGGCCACGAGACTTCGACCAGCGCGCAAAAATGGAGGCTCTAGACCCTTCCAGAGCCGAGATATCGAAGGTCAAAATTTTGACCAGAAAAAAACATAAGGGGTAACACTGTCATTTTTTTTTTTTGGCCGAAATTTTGACCCCCTCCGATCTTCTTCAAACTCTGGATTCTGACAGAGGGCCACGAGACTTCGACCAGCGCGCAAAAATTGAGGCTCTAGACCCTTCCAGAGCCGAGATATTGAAGGTCAAAATTTTGACCAGAAAAAAAAACATAAGGGGTAACACTGTCATTTTTTTTTTTTTGGCTGAAATTTTGACCCCCTCCGATCTTCTTCAAACTCTGGATTCTGACAGAGGGCCACGAGACTTCGACCAGCGCGCAAAAATGGAGGCTCTAGACCCTTCCAGAGCCGAGATATCGAAGGTCAAAATTTTGACCAGAAAAAAAACATAAGGGGTAACACTGTCATTTTTTTTTTTTTGGCCGAAATTTTGACCCCCTCCGATCTTCTTCAAACTCTGGATTCTGACAGAGGGCCACGAGACTTCGACCAGCGCGCAAAAATGGAGGCTCTAGACCCTTCCAGAGCCGAGATATCGAAGGTCAAAATTTTGACCAGAAAAAAAAAACATAAGGGGTAACACTGTCATTTTTTTTTTTTTGGCCGAAATTTTGACCCCCTCCGATCTTCTTCAAACTCTGGATTCTGAAAGAGGGCCACGAGACTTCGACCAGCGCGCAAAAATGGAGGCTCTAGACCCTTCCAGAGCCGAGATATCGAAGGTCAAAATTTTGACCAGAAAAAAAAACATAAGGGGTAACACTGTCATTTTTTTTTTTGTGGCCGAAATTTTGACCCCCTCCGATATTCTTCAAACTCTGGATTCTGACAGAGGGCCACGAGACTTCGACCAGCGCGCAAAAATGGAGGCTCTAGACCCTTCCAGAGCCGAGATATCGAAGGTCAAAATTTTGACCAGAAAAAAAAACATAAGGGGTAACACTGTCATTTTTTTTTTTTGGCCGAAATTTTGACCCCCTCCGATCTTCTTCAAACTCTGGATTCTGACAGAGGGCCACGAGACTTCGACCAGCGCGCAAAAATTGAGGCTCTAGACCCTTCCAGAGCCGAGATATCGAAGGTCAAAATTTTGACCAGAAAAAAAAACATAAGGGGTAACACTGTCTTTTTTTTTTTTTGGCCGAAATTTTGACCCCCTCCGATCTTCTTCAAACTCTGGATTCTGACAGAGGGCCACGAGACTTCGACCAGCGCGCAAAAATGGAGGCTCTAGACCCTTCCAGAGCCGAGATATCGAAGGTCAAAATTTCGACCAGAAAAAAAAAACATAAGGACTAACACTGTCATTTTTTTTTTTTGGCCGAAATTTTGACCCCCTCCGATCTTCTTCAAACTCTGGATTCTGACAGAGGGCCACGAGACTTCGACCAGCGCGCAAAAATGGAGGCTCTAGACCCTTCCAGAGCCGAGATATCGAAGGTCAAAATTTTGACCAGAAAAAAAAAAACATAAGGGGTAACACTGTCATTTTTTTTTTTTGGCCGAAATTTTGACCCCCTCCGATCTTCTTCAAACTCTGGATTCTGACAGAGGGCCACGAGACTTCGACCAGCGCGCAAAAATGGAGGCTCTAGACCCTTCCAGAGCCGAGATATTGAAGGTCAAAATTTTGACCAGAAAAAAAAAAACATAAGGGGTAACACTGTCATTTTTTTTTTTGGCCGAAATTTTGACCCCCTCCGATCTTCTTCAAACTCTGGATTCTGACAGAGGGCCACGAGACTTCGACCAGCGCGCAAAAATGGAGGCTCTAGACCCTTCCAGAGCCGAGATATCGAAGGTCAAAATTTTGACCAGAAAAAAAACATAAGGGGTAACACTGTCATTTTTTTTTTTTGGCCGAAATTTTGACCCCCTCCGATCTTCTTCAAACTCTGGATTCTGACAGAGGGCCACGAGACTTCGACCAGCGCGCAAAAATGGAGGCTCTAGACCCTTCCAGAGCCGAGATATCGAAGGTCAAAATTTTGACCAGAAAAAAAAAACATAAGGGGTAACACTGTCATTTTTTTTTTTGGCCGAAATTTTGACCCCCTCCGATCTTCTTCAAACTCTGGATTCTGACAGAGGGCCACGAGACTTCGACCAGCGCGCAAAAATGGAGGCTCTAGACCCTTCCAGAGCCGAGATATCGAAGGTCAAAATTTTGACCAGAAAAAAAAACATAAGGGGTAACACTGTCATTTTTTTTTTTGTGGCCGAAATTTTGACCCCCTCCGATCTTCTTCAAACTCTGGATTCTGACAGAGGGCCACGAGACTTCGACCAGCGCGCAAAAATGGAGGCTCTAGACCCTTCCAGAGCCGAGATATCGAAGGTCAAAATTTTGACCAGAAAAAAAAACATAAGGGGTAACACTGTCATTTTTTTTTTGGCCGAAATTTTGACCCCCTCCGATCTTCTTCAAACTCTGGATTCTGACAGACGGCCACGAGACTTCGACCAGCGCACAAAAATGGAGGCTCTAGACCCTTCCAGAGCCGAGATATCGAAGGTCAAAATTTTGACCAGAAAAAAAAAAACATAAGGGGTAACACTGTCTATTTTTTTTTGGCCGAAATTTTGACCCCCTCCGATCTTCTTCAAACTCTGGATTCTGACAGAGGGCCACGAGACTTCGACCAGCGCGCAAAAATGGAGGCTCTAGACCCTTCCAGAGCCGAGATATCGAAGGTCAAAATTTTGACCAGAAAAAAAAACATAAGGGGTAACACTGTCATTTTTTTTTTTTGGCCGAAATTTTGACCCCCTCCGATCTTCTTCAAACTCTGGATTCTGACAGAGGGCCACGAGACTTCGACCAGCGCGCAAAAATGGAGGCTCTAGACCCTTCCAGAGCCGAGATATCGAAGGTCAAAATTTTGACCAGAAAAAAAAAACATAAGGGGTAACACTGTCATTTTTTTTTTTGGCCGAAATTTTGACCCCCTCCGATCTTCTTCAAACTCTGGATTCTGACAGAGGGCCACGAGACTTCGACCAGCGCGCAAAAATGGAGGCTCTAGACCCTTCCAGAGCCGAGATATCGAAGGTCAAAATTTTGACCAGAAAAAAAACATAAGGGGTAACACTGTCATTTTTTTTTTTGGCCGAAATTTTGACCCCCTCCGATCTTCTTCAAACTCTGGATTCTGACAGAGGGCCACGAGACTTCGACCAGCGCGCAAAAATGGAGGCTCTAGACCCTTCCAGAGCCGAGATATCGAAGGTCAAAATTTTGACCAGAAAAAAAACATAAGGGGTAACACTGTCATTTTTTTTTTTTTTTTTTTTTTTTGGCCGAAATTTTGACCCCCTCCGATCTTCTTCAAACTCTGGATTCTGACAGAGGGCCACGAGACTTCGACTAGCGCGCAAAAATTGAGGCTCTCGACCCTTCCAGAGCCGAGATATCGAAGGTCAAAATTTTGACCAGAAAAAAAAACATAAGGGGTAACACTGTCATTTTTTTTTTTTGGCCGAAATTTTGACCCCCTCCGATCTTCTTCAAACTCTGGATTCTGACAGAGGGCCACGAGACTTCGACCAGCGCGCAAAAATGGAGGCTCTAGACCCTTCCAGAGCCGAGATATCGAAGGTCAAAATTTTGACCAGAAAAAAAACATAAGGGGTAACACTGTCATTTTTTTTTTTTTTGGCCGAAATTTTGACCCCCTCCGATCTTCTTCAAACTCTGGATTCTGACAGAGGGCCACGAGACTTCGACCAGCGCGCAAAAATGGAGGCTCTAGACCCTTCCAGAGCCGAGATATCGAAGGTCAAAATTTTGACCAGAAAAAAAAAACATAAGGGGTAACACTGTCATTTTTTTTTTGGCCGAAATTTTGACCCCCTCCGATCTTCTTCAAACTCTGGATTCTGACAGAGGGCCACGAGACTTCGACCAGCGCGCAAAAATGGAGGCTCTAGACCCTTCCAGAGCCGAGATATCGAAGGTCAAAATTTTGACCAGAAAAAAAAACATAAGGGGTAACACTGTCATTTTTTTTTTTGGCCGAAATTTTGACCCCCTCCGATCTTCTTCAAACTCTGGATTCTGACAGAGGGCCACGAGACTTCGACCAGCGCGCAAAAATGGAGGCTCTAGACCCTTCCAGAGCCGAGATATCGAAGGTCAAAATTTTGACCAGAAAAAAAAACATAAGGGGTAACACTGTCATTTTTTTTTTGTGGCCGAAATTTTGACCCCCTCCGATCTTCTTCAAACTCTGGATTCTGACAGAGGGCCACGAGACTTCGACCAGCGCGCAAAAATGGAGGCTCTAGACCCTTCCAGAGCCGAGATATCGAAGGTCAAAATTTTGACCAGAAAAAAAAAACATAAGGGGTAACACTGTCATTTTTTTTTGGCCGAAATTTTGACCCCCTCCGATCTTCTTCAAACTCTGGATTCTGACAGAGGGCCACGAGACTTCGACCAGCGCGCAAAAATTGAGGCTCTAGACCCTTCCAGAGCCGAGATATCGAAGGTCAAAATTTTGACCAGAAAAAAAACATAAGGGGTAACACTGTCATTTTTTTTTTTTTGGCCGAAATTTTGACCCCCTCCGATCTTCTTCAAACTCTGGATTATGACAGAGGGCCACGAAACTTCAACCAGCGCGCAAAAATGGAGGCTCTAGACCCTTCCAGAGCCGAGATATCGAAGGTCAAAATTTTGACCAGAAAAAAAAAACATAAGGGGTAACACTGTCATTTTTTTTTGGCCCGAAATTTTGACCCCCTCCGATCTTCTTCAAACTCTGGATTCTGACAGAGGGCCACGAGACTTCGACCAGCGCGCAAAAATGGAGGCTCTAGACCCTTCCAGAGCCGAGATATCGAAGGTCAAAATTTTGACCAGAAAAAAAAAACATAAGGGGTAACACTGTCATTTTTTTTTGGGCCGAAATTTTGACCCCCTCCGATCTTCTTCAAACTGTGGATTCTGACAGAGGGCCACGAGACTTCGACCAGCGCGCAAAAATGGAGGCTCTAGACCCTTCCAGAGCCGAGATATCGAAGGTCAAAATTTTGACCAGAAAAAAAAACATAAGGGGTAACACTGTCTTTTTTTTTTTTGCCCGAAATTTTGACCCCCTCCGATCTTCTTCAAACTCTGGATTCTGACAGAGGGCCACGAGACTTCGACCAGCGCGCAAAAATGGAGGCTCTAGACCCTTCCAGAGCCGAGATATCGAAGGTCAAAATTTTGACCAGAAAAAAAAACATAAGGGGTAACACTGTCATTTTTTTTTTGGCCGAAATTTTGACCCCCTCCGATCTTCTTCAAACTCTGGATTCTGACAGAGGGCCACGAGACTTCGACCAGCGCGCAAAAATGGAGGCTCTAGACCCTTCCAGAGCCGAGATATCGAAGGTCAAAATTTTGACCAGAAAAAAAAAAACATAAGGGGTAACACTGTCATTTTTTTTTTTTTGGCCGAAATTTTGACCCCCTCCGATCTTCTTCAAACTCTGGATTCTGACAGAGGGCCACGAGACTTCGACCAGCGCGCAAAAATGGAGGCTCTAGACCCTTCCAGAGCCGAGATATCGAAGGTCAAAATTTTGACCAGAAAAAAAACATAAGGGGTATAGGGCTGTCAACGAATATTCTAAATTCGAATATATATTCGAATAGTTTTAAAAAACAGAAATTCGAAGGTGAAAATTAATATTCGAATTTAAAAAAAAAAAAAAACGCCCGCGGAAGCAGGCGCGGCTGTCTGTTTTGCGAGTGGCCGTGCACGCTGCCTGATTAGGGTTCAGAGACGGGTGTCGCACTGGCACAGCGTCACTCACTGCAGAAAGTGCAGAGCCCAACTCGATCGCAGCAGAGAAAGTGATTTTAACCCCCCAAAATGAGTGAGGCCGCTGCCGGACAGACGCGTGATCGGCAGCCCGATTAGAAAACTGCGTTATCTGCTTTGGAGTGTCTCTTCGGAGACACGCATTGCGCGGACAGCCCAGACCAGGACATCAATTTGGTGCTTCAAAAAGAGATGTTGATGTATGAACAAGAGTCTCCAGTACCTCCTCAACAAAATCCTCTCATGCGGTGGAAAACTTTGGGCTCTGGGAGATACCCTCACATCGCCCAGATGGCAAAGAAATATCTTTCCGTCCCCGGATCCTCAGTGCGCTCTGAACGCGTTTTTTCCTCCGCTGCTTAGTAAATAATAAGAAATCAGCACTGGCCCCTTCAAATGTGGACTGTCTTGTGTTTTTGGCAAATAACCTGTAGACCCGACGGTGACAGTGCGCACTAAAAAGACAGTGGAATAAATTGACGTCCGTTTTTTTTTTCTTCCTTTTTTTATTCAAGCACCAAGAATGTAAGTAGCCTTTTTCGTTTCTAATAGTTCTTTATTTTTTATGAACCTCAGGGTAAAGGCGTTGTCAGATTTCTCGGAATTGTGTGCCTCATTTTATTTAACTTTAAACAGAAACAGCCTGTAGGCTAACTAATTAGATAGGCCTATTGCGTTGGAGAGTGAGGTTTGCAGTCTTGGCCATTACTTTGTTTTACTTTTTTGTGTAGGTAATACATTGTTAAATATGTTTAAAAGTAAATAAAGTAGCCTACCTATACAAGTAGTTATGTCTCTTTGTATTAATTCGTCATGTTATTGACGTAATGCGCGTCATTGAAAAAATGCGCAACCAGATATTCGAATAGTTCGAATATTCGCCTGTTTTTTCGAGGGAATATTCGAACGTAATTTTTGAGCAATTTTGACAGCCCTAAAGGGGTAACACTGTCATTTTTTTTTTTTGGCCGAAATTTTGACCCCCTCCGATCTTCTTCAAACTCTGGATTCTGACAGAGGGCCACGAGACTTCGACCAGCGCGCAAAAATTGAGGCTCTAGACCCTTCCAGAGCCGAGATATTGAAGGTCAAAATTTTGACCAGAAAAAAAAACATAAGGGGTAACACTGTCATTTTTTTTTTTTTGGCCGAAATTTTGACCCCCTCCGATCTTCTTCAAACTCTGGATTCTGACAGAGGGCCACGAGACTTCGACCAGCGCGCAAAAATGGAGGCTCTAGACCCTTCCAGAGCCGAGATATCGAAGGTCAAAATTTTGACCAGAAAAAAAACGTAAGGGGTAACACTGTCATTTTTTTTTTTTTTGGCCGAAATTTTGACCCCCTCCGATCTTCTTCAAACTCTGGATTCTGACAGAGGGCCACGAGACTTCGACCAGCGCGCAAAAATGGAGGCTCTAGACCCTTCCAGAGCCGAGATATCGAAGGTCAAAATTTTGACCAGAAAAAAAAAACATAAGGGGTAACACTGTCATTTTTTTTTTTTGGCCGAAATTTTGACCCCCTCCGATCTTCTTCAAACTCTGGATTCTGAAAGAGGGCCACGAGACTTCGACCAGCGCGCAAAAATGGAGGCTCTAGACCCTTCCAGAGCCGAGATATCGAAGGTCAAAATTTTGACCAGAAAAAAAAACATAAGGGGTAACACTGTCATTTTTTTTTTGTGGCCGAAATTTTGACCCCCTCCGATCTTCTTCAAACTCTGGATTCTGACAGAGGGCCACGAGACTTCGACCAGCGCGCAAAAATGGAGGCTCTAGACCCTTCCAGAGCCGAGATATCGAAGGTCAAAATTTTGACCAGAAAAAAAAACATAAGGGGTAACACTGTCATTTTTTTTTTTGGCCGAAATTTTGACCCCCTCCGATCTTCTTCAAACTCTGGATTCTGACAGAGGGCCACGAGACTTCGACCAGCGCGCAAAAATTGAGGCTCTAGACCCTTCCAGAGCCGAGATATCGAAGGTCAAAATTTTGACCAGAAAAAAAAACATAAGGGGTAACACTGTCTTTTTTTTTTTTGGCCGAAATTTTGACCCCCTCCGATCTTCTTCAAACTCTGGATTCTGACAGAGGGCCACGAGACTTCGACCAGCGCGCAAAAATGGAGGCTCTAGACCCTTCCAGAGCCGAGATATCGAAGGTCAAAATTTTGACCAGAAAAAAAAAACATAAGGACTAACACTGTCATTTTTTTTTTTTGGCCGAAATTTTGACCCCCTCCGATCTTCTTCAAACTCTGGATTCTGACAGAGGGCCACGAGACTTCGACCAGCGCGCAAAAATGGAGGCTCTAGACCCTTCCAGAGCCGAGATATCGAAGGTCAAAATTTTGACCAGAAAAAAAAAAACATAAGGGGTAACACTGTCATTTTTTTTTTTTTGGCCGAAATTTTGACCCCCTCCGATCTTCTTCAAACTCTGGATTCTGACAGAGGGCCACGAGACTTCGACCAGCGCGCAAAAACGGAGGCTCTAGACCCTTCCAGAGCCGAGATATTGAAGGTCAAAATTTTGACCAGAAAAAAAAAACATAAGGGGTAACACTGTCATTTTTTTTTTTGGCCGAAATTTTGACCCCCTCCGATCTTCTTCAAACTCTGGATTCTGACAGAGGGCCACGAGACTTCGACCTGCGCGCAAAAATGGAGGCTCTAGACCCTTCCAGAGCCGAGATATCGAAGGTCAAAATTTTGACCAGAAAAAAAACATAAGGGGTAACACTGTCATTTTTTTTTTTTTGGCCGAAATTTTGACCCCCTCCGATCTTCTTCAAACTCTGGATTCTGACAGAGGGCCACGAGACTTCGACCAGCGCGCAAACATGGAGGCTCTAGACCCTTCCAGAGCCGAGATATCGAAGGTCAAAATTTTGACCAGAAAAAAAAAAACATAAGGGGTAACACTGTCATTTTTTTTTGGGCCGAAATTTTGACCCCCTCCGATCTTCTTCAAACTCTGGATTCTGACAGAGGGCCACGAGACTTCGACCAGCGCGCAAAAATGGAGGCTCTAGACCCTTCCAGAGCCGAGATATCGAAGGTCAAAATTTTGACCAGAAAAAAAAACATAAGGGGTAACACTGTCATTTTTTTTTTTGTGGCCGAAATTTTGACCCCCTCCGATCTTCTTCAAACTCTGGATTCTGACAGAGGGCCACGAGACTTCGACCAGCGCGCAAAAATGGAGGCTCTAGACCCTTCCAGAGCCGAGATATCGAAGGTCAAAATTTTGACCAGAAAAAAAAACATAAGGGGTAACACTGTCATTTTTTTTTTGGCCGAAATTTTGACCCCCTCCGATCTTCTTCAAACTCTGGATTCTGACAGAGGGCCACGAGACTTCGACCAGCGCACAAAAATGGAGGCTCTAGACCCTTCCAGAGCCGAGATATCGAAGGTCAAAATTTTGACCAGAAAAAAAAACATAAGGGGTAACACTGTCTTTTTTTTTTTGGCCGAAATTTTGACCCCCTCCGATCTTCTTCAAACTCTGGATTCTGACAGAGGGCCACGAGACTTCGACCAGCGCGCAAAAATGGAGGCTCTAGACCCTTCCAGAGCCGAGATATCGAAGGTCAAAATTTTGACCAGAAAAAAAAACATAAGGGGTAACACTGTCATTTTTTTTTTTTGGCCGAAATTTTGACCCCCTCCGATCTTCTTCAAACTCTGGATTCTGACAGAGGGCCACGAGACTTCGACCAGCGCGCAAAAATGGAGGCTCTAGACCCTTCCAGAGCCGAGATATCGAAGGTCAAAATTTTGACCAGAAAAAAAAAACATAAGGGGTAACACTGTCATTTTTTTTTTTGGCCGAAATTTTGACCCCCTCCGATCTTCTTCAAACTCTGGATTCTGACAGAGGGCCACGAGACTTCGACCAGCGCGCAAAAATGGAGGCTCTAGACCCTTCCAGAGCCGAGATATCGAAGGTCAAAATTTTGACCAGAAAAAAAACATAAGGGGTAACACTGTCATTTTTTTTTTTTGGCCGAAATTTTGACCCCCTCCGATCTTCTTCAAACTCTGGATTCTGACAGAGGGCCACGAGACTTCGACCAGCGCGCAAAAATGGAGGCTCTAGACCCTTCCAGAGCCGAGATATCGAAGGTCAAAATTTTGACCAGAAAAAAAACATAAAGGGTAACACTGTCATTTTTTTTTTTTTTTTTGGCCGAAATTTTGACCCCCTCCGATCTTCTTCAAACTCTGGATTCTGACAGAGGGCCACGAGACTTCGACTAGCGCGCAAAAATTGAGGCTCTCGACCCTTCCAGAGCCGAGATATCGAAGGTCAAAATTTTGACCAGAAAAAAAAACATAAGGGGTAACACTGTCATTTTTTTTTTTTGGCCGAAATTTTGACCCCCTCCGATCTTCTTCAAACTCTGGATTCTGACAGAGGGCCACGAGACTTCGACCAGCGCGCAAAAATGGAGGCTCTAGACCCTTCCAGAGCCGAGATATCGAAGGTCAAAATTTTGACCAGAAAAAAAACATAAGGGGTAACACTGTCATTTTTTTTTTTTTTTGGCCGAAATTTTGACCCCCTCCGATCTTCTTCAAACTCTGGATTCTGACAGAGGGCCACGAGACTTCGACCAGCGCGCAAAAATGGAGGCTCTAGACCCTTCCAGAGCCGAGATATCGAAGGTCAAAATTTTGACCAGAAAAAAAAAACATAAGGGGTAACACTGTCATTTTTTTTTTTTGGCCGAAATTTTGACCCCCTCCGATCTTCTTCAAACTCTGGATTCTGACAGAGGGCCACGAGACTTCGACCAGCGCGCAAAAATGGAGGCTCTAGACCCTTCCAGAGCCGAGATATCGAAGGTCAAAATTTTGACCAGAAAAAAAAACATAAGGGGTAACACTGTCATTTTTTTTTTTTGGCCGAAATTTTGACCCCCTCCGATCTTCTTCAAACTCTGGATTCTGACAGAGGGCCACGAGACTTCGACCAGCGCGCAAAAATGGAGGCTCTAGACCCTTCCAGAGCCGAGATATCGAAGGTCAAAATTTTGACCAGAAAAAAAAACATAAGGGGTAACACTGTCATTTTTTTTTTTTGTGGCCGAAATTTTGACCCCCTCCGATCTTCTTCAAACTCTGGATTCTGACAGAGGGCCACGAGACTTCGACCAGCGCGCAAAAATGGAGGCTCTAGACCCTTCCAGAGCCGAGATATCGAAGGTCAAAATTTTGACCAGAAAAAAAAAACATAAGGGGTAACACTGTCTTTTTTTTTTTGGCCGAAATTTTGACCCCCTCCGATCTTCTTCAAACTCTGGATTCTGACAGAGGGCCACGAGACTTCGACCAGCGCGCAAAAATGGAGGCTCTAGACCCTTCCAGAGCCGAGATATCGAAGGTCAAAATTTTGACCAGAAAAAAAAACATAAGGGGTAACACTGTCATTTTTTTTTTTTGGCCGAAATTTTGACCCCCTCCGATCTTCTTCAAACTCTGGATTCTGACAGAGGGCCACGAGACTTCGACCAGCGCGCAAAAATGGAGGCTCTAGACCCTTCCAGAGCCGAGATATCGAAGGTCAAAATTTTGACCAGAAAAAAAAAACATAAGGGGTAACACTGTCATTTTTTTTTTTGGCCGAAATTTTGACCCCCTCCGATCTTCTTCAAACTCTGGATTCTGACAGAGGGCCACGAGACTTCGACCAGCGCGCAAAAATGGAGGCTCTAGACCCTTCCAGAGCCGAGATATCGAAGGTCAAAATTTTGACCAGAAAAAAAACATAAGGGGTAACACTGTCATTTTTTTTTTTGGCCGAAATTTTGACCCCCTCTGATCTTCTTCAAACTCTGGATTCTGACAGAGGGCCACGAGACTTCGACCAGCGCGCAAAAATGGAGGCTCTAGACCCTTCCAGAGCCGAGATATCGAAGGTCAAAATTTTGACCAGAAAAAAAACATAAGGGGTAACACTGTCATTTTTTTTTTTTTTTTTTTTTGGCCGAAATTTTGACCCCCTCCGATCTTCTTCAAACTCTGGATTCTGACAGAGGGCCACGAGACTTCGACTAGCGCGCAAAAATTGAGGCTCTCGACCCTTCCAGAGCCGAGATATCGAAGGTCAAAATTTTGACCAGAAAAAAAAACATAAGGGGTAACACTGTCATTTTTTTTTTTTTGGCCGAAATTTTGACCCCCTCCGATCTTCTTCAAACTCTGGATTCTGACAGAGGGCCACGAGACTTCGACCAGCGCGCAAAAATGGAGGCTCTAGACCCTTCCAGAGCCGAGATATCGAAGGTCAAAATTTTGACCAGAAAAAAAACATAAGGGGTAACACTGTCATTTTTTTTTTTTTGGCCGAAATTTTGACCCCCTCCGATCTTCTTCAAACTCTGGATTCTGACAGAGGGCCACGAGACTTCGACCAGCGCGCAAAAATGGAGGCTCTAGACCCTTCCAGAGCCGAGATATCGAAGGTCAAAATTTTGACCAGAAAAAAAAACATAAGGGGTAACACTGTCATTTTTTTTTTTTGGCCGAAATTTTGACCCCCTCCGATCTTCTTCAAACTCTGGATTCTGACAGAGGGCCACGAGACTTCGACCAGCGCGCAAAAATGGAGGCTCTAGACCCTTCCAGAGCCGAGATATCGAAGGTCAAAATTTTGACCAGAAAAAAAAACATAAGGGGTAACACTGTCATTTTTTTTTTGGCCGAAATTTTGACCCCCTCCGATCTTCTTCAAACTCTGGATTCTGACAGAGGGCCACGAGACTTCGACCAGCGCGCAAAAATGGAGGCTCTAGACCCTTCCAGAGCCGAGATATCGAAGGTCAAAATTTTGACCAGAAAAAAAAACATAAGGGGTAACACTGTCATTTTTTTTTTTTTGTGGCCGAAATTTTGACCCCCTCCGATCTTCTTCAAACTCTGGATTCTGACAGAGGGCCACGAGACTTCGACCAGCGCGCAAAAATGGAGGCTCTAGACCCTTCCAGAGCCGAGATATCGAAGGTCAAAATTTTGACCAGAAAAAAAAAACATAAGGGGTAACACTGTCATTTTTTTTTGGCCGAAATTTTGACCCCCTCCGATCTTCTTCAAACTCTGGATTCTGACAGAGGGCCACGAGACTTCGACCAGCGCGCAAAAATTGAGGCTCTAGACCCTTCCAGAGCCGAGATATCGAAGGTCAAAATTTTGACCAGAAAAAAAAACATAAGGGGTAACACTGTCATTTTTTTTTTTTTGGCCGAAATTTTGACCCCCTCCGATCTTCTTCAAACTCTGGATTATGACAGAGGGCCACGAAACTTCAACCAGCGCGCAAAAATGGAGGCTCTAGACCCTTCCAGAGCCGAGATATCGAAGGTCAAAATTTTGACCAGAAAAAAAAAACATAAGGGGTAACACTGTCATTTTTTTTTTGGCCCGAAATTTTGACCCCCTCCGATCTTCTTCAAACTCTGGATTCTGACAGAGGGCCACGAGACTTCGACCAGCGCGCAAAAATGGAGGCTCTAGACCCTTCCAGAGCCGAGATATCGAAGGTCAAAATTTTGACCAGAAAAAAAAACATAAGGGGTAACACTGTCTTTTTTTTTTCTGGCCGAAATTTTGACCCCCTCCGATCTTCTTCAAACTCTGGATTCTGACAGAGGGCCACGAGACTTCGACCAGCGCGCAAAAAATGGAGGCTCTAGACCCTTCCAGAGCCGAGATATCGAAGGTCAAAATTTTGACCAGAAAAAAAAACATAAGGGGTAACACTGTCATTTTTTTTTTTTGGCCGAAATTTTGACCCCCTCCGATCTTCTTCAAACTCTGGATTCTGACAGAGGGCCACGAGACTTCGACCAGCGCGCAAAAATGGAGGCTCTAGACCCTTCCAGAGCCGAGATATCGAAGGTCAAAATTTTGACCAGAAAAAAAACATAAGGGGTAACACTGTCATTTTTTTTTTTGGCCGAAATTTTGACCCCCTCCGATCTTCTTCAAACTCTGGATTCTGACAGAGGGCCACGAGACTTCGACCAGCGCGCAAAAATGGAGGCTCTAGACCCTTCCAGAGCCGAGATATCGAAGGTCAAAATTTGACCAGAAAAAAAACATAAGGGGTAACACTGTCATTTTTTTTTTTTTTTTTTTTTTGGCCGAAATTTTGACCCCCTCCGATCTTCTTCAAACTCTGGATTCTGACAGAGGGCCACGAGACTTCGACTAGCGCGCAAAAATTGAGGCTCTCGACCCTTCCAGAGCCGAGATATTGAAGGTCAAAATTTTGACCAGAAAAAAAAACATAAGGGGTAACACTGTCATTTTTTTTTTTTGGCCGAAATTTTGACCCCCTCCGATCTTCTTCAAACTCTGGATTCTGACAGAGGGCCACGAGACTTCGACCAGCGCGCAAAAATGGAGGCTCTAGACCCTTCCAGAGCCGAGATATCGAAGGTCAAAATTTTGACCAGAAAAAAAACATAAGGGGTAACACTGTCATTTTTTTTTTTTTGGCCGAATTTTTGACCCCCTCCGATCTTCTTCAAACTCTGGATTCTGACAGAGGGCCACGAGACTTCGACCAGCGCGCAAAAATGGAGGCTCTAGACCCTTCCAGAGCCGAGATATCGAAGGTCAAAATTTTGACCAGAAAAAAAAACATAAGGGGTAACACTGTCATTTTTTTTTTTGGCCGAAATTTTGACCCCCTCCGATCTTCTTCAAACTCTGGATTCTGACAGAGGGCCACGAGACTTCGACCAGCGCGCAAAAATGGAGGTTCTAGACCCTTCCAGAGCCGAGATATCGAAGGTCAAAATTTTGACCAGAAAAAAAAACATAAGGGGTAACACTGTCATTTTTTTTTTTTTGGCCGAAATTTTGACCCCCTCCGATCTTCTTCAAACTCTGGATTCTGACAGAGGGCCACGAGACTTCGACCAGCGCGCAAAAATGGAGGCTCTAGACCCTTCCAGAGCCGAGATATCGAAGGTCAAAATTTTGACCAGAAAAAAAAACATAAGGGGTAACACTGTCATTTTTTTTTTTGGCCGAAATTTTGACCCCCTCCGATCTTCTTCAAACTCTGGATTCTGACAGAGGGCCACGAGACTTCGACCAGCGCGCAAAAATGGAGGCTCTAGACCCTTCCAGAGCCGAGATATCGAAGGTCAAAATTTTGACCAGAAAAAAATACATAAGGGGTAACACTGTCATTTTTTTTTTTTGTGGCCGAAATTTTGACCCCCTCCGATCTTCTTCAAACTCTGGATTCTGACAGAGGGCCACGAGACTTCGACCAGCGCGCAAAAATGGAGGCTCTAGACCCTTCCAGAGCCGAGATATCGAAGGTCAAAATTTTGACCAGAAAAAAAAACATAAGGGGTAACACTGTCATTTTTTTTTTGGCCGAAATTTTGACCCCCTCCGATCTTCTTCAAACTCTGGATTCTGACAGAGGGCCACGAGACTTCGACCAGCGCGCAAAAATTGAGGCTCTAGACCCTTCCAGAGCCGAGATATCGAAGGTCAAAATTTTGACCAGAAAAAAAAACATAAGGGGTAACACTGTCATTTTTTTTTTTTTGGCCGAAATTTTGACCCCCTCCGATCTTCTTCAAACTCTGGATTATGACAGAGGGCCACGAAACTTCAACCAGCGCGCAAAAATGGAGGCTCTAGACCCTTCCAGAGCCGAGATATCGAAGGTCAAAATATTGACCAGAAAAAAAAAACATAAGGGGTAACACTGTCATTTTTTTTTTGGCCCGAAATTTTGACCCCCTCCGATCTTCTTCAAACTCTGGATTCTGACAGAGGGCCACGAGACTTCGACCAGCGCGCAAAAATGGAGGCTCTAGACCCTTCCAGAGCCGAGATATCGAAGGTCAAAATTTTGACCAGAAAAAAAAAAACATAAGGGGTAACACTGTCATTTTTTTTTTGGCCGAAATTTTGACCCCCTCCGATCTTCTTCAAACTCTGGATTCTGACAGAGGGCCACGAGACTTCGACCAGCGCGCAAAAATGGAGGCTCTAGACCCTTCCAGAGCCGAGATATCGAAGGTCAAAATTTTGACCAGAAAAAAAAACATAAGGGGTAACACTGTCTTTTTTTTTTTGGCCGAAATTTTGACCCCCTCCGATCTTCTTCAAACTCTGGATTCTGACAGAGGGCCACGAGACTTCGACCAGCGCGCAAAAATGGAGGCTCTAGACCCTTCCAGAGCCGAGATATCGAAGGTCAAAATTTTGACCAGAAAAAAAAACATAAGGGGTAACACTGTCTTTTTTTTTTTTTGGCCGAAATTTTGACCCCCTCCGATCTTCTTCAAACTCTGGATTCTGACAGAGGGCCACGAGACTTCGACCAGCGCGCAAAAATGGAGGCTCTAGACCCTTCCAGAGCCGAGATATCGAAGGTCAAAATTTTGACCAGAAAAAAAAAACATAAGGGGTAACACTGTCATTTTTTTTTTTTGGCCGAAATTTTGACCCCCTCCGATCTTCTTCAAACTCTGGATTCTGACAGAGGGCCACGAGACTTCGACCAGCGCGCAAAAATGGAGGCTCTAGACCCTTCCAGAGCCGAGATATCGAAGGTCAAAATTTTGACCAGAAAAAAAACATAAGGGGTAACACTGTCATTTTTTTTTTTGGCCGAAATTTTGACCCCCTCCGATCTTCTTCAAACTCTGGATTCTGACAGAGGGCCACGAGACTTCGACCAGCGCGCAAAAATGGAGGCTCTAGACCCTTCCAGAGCCGAGATATCGAAGGTCAAAATTTTGACCAGAAAAAAAACATAAGGGGTAACACTGTCATTTTTTTTTTTTTTTGGCCGAAATTTTGACCCCCTCCGATCTTCTTCAAACTCTGGATTCTGACAGAGGGCCACGAGACTTCGACCAGCGCGCAAAAATTGAGGCTCTAGACCCTTCCAGAGCCGAGATATTGAAGGTCAAAATTTTGACCAGAAAAAAAAACATAAGGGGTAACACTGTCATTTTTTTTTTTTTTGGCCGAAATTTTGACCCCCTCCGATCTTCTTCAAACTCTGGATTCTGACAGAGGGCCACGAGACTTCGACCAGCGCGCAAAAATGGAGGCTCTAGACCCTTCCAGAGCCGAGATATCGAAGGTCAAAATTTTGACCAGAAAAAAAACATAAGGGGTAACACTGTCATTTTTTTTTTTTGGCCGAAATTTTGACCCCCTCCGATCTTCTTCAAACTCTGGATTCTGACAGAGGGCCACGAGACTTCGACCAGCGCGCAAAAATGGAGGCTCTAGACCCTTCCAGAGCCGAGATATCGAAGGTCAAAATTTTGACCAGAAAAAAAAAACATAAGGGGTAACACTGTCATTTTTTTTTTGGCCGAAATTTTGACCCCCTCCGATCTTCTTCAAACTCTGGATTCTGACAGAGGGCCACGAGACTTCGACCAGCGCGCAAAAATGGAGGCTCTAGACCCTTCCAGAGCCGAGATATCGAAGGTCAAAATTTTGACCAGAAAAAAAAACATAAGGGGTAACACTGTCATTTTTTTTTTTTGGCCGAAATTTTGACCCCCTCCGATCTTCTTCAAACTCTGGATTCTGACAGAGGGCCACGAGATTTCGACCAGCGCGCAAAAATGGAGGCTCTAGACCCTTCCAGAGCCGAGATATCGAAGGTCAAAATTTTGACCAGAAAAAAAAACATAAGGGGTAACACTGTCATTTTTTTTTTTTGGCCGAAATTTTGACACCCTCCGATCTTCTTCAAACTCTGGATTCTGACAGAGGGCCACGAGACTTCGACCAGCGCGCAAAAATGGAGGCTCTAGACCCTTCCAGAGCCGAGATATCGAAGGTCAAAATTTTGACCAGAAAAAAAAAACATAAGGGGTAACACTGTCATTTTTTTTTTTTGTGGCCGAAATTTTGACCCCCTCCGATCTTCTTCAAACTCTGGATTCTGACAGAGGGCCACGAGACTTCGACCAGCGCGCAAAAATGGAGGCTCTAGACCCTTCCAGAGCCGAGATATCGAAGGTCAAAATTTTGACCAGAAAAAAAAACATAAGGGGTAACACTGTCATTTTTTTTTTGGCCGAAATTTTGACCCCCTCCGATCTTCTTCAAACTCTGGATTCTGACAGAGGGCCACGAGACTTCGACCAGCGCGCAAAAATTGAGGCTCTAGACCCTTCCAGAGCCGAGATATCGAAGGTCAAAATTTTGACCAGAAAAAAAAAACATAAGGGGTAACACTGTCATTTTTTTTTTTTGGCCGAAATTTTGACCCCCTCCGATCTTCTTCAAACTCTGGATTCTGACAGAGGGCCACGAGACTTCGACCAGCGCGCAAAAATGGAGGCTCTAGACCCTTCCAGAGCCGAGATATCGAAGGTCAAAATTTTGACCAGAAAAAAAAACATAAGGGGTAACACTGTCATTTTTTTTTTTGGCCGAAATTTTGACCCCCTCCGATCTTCTTCAAACTCTGGATTCTGACAGAGGGCCACGAGACTTCGACCAGCGCGCAAAAATGGAGGCTCTAGACCCTTCCAGAGCCGAGATATCGAAGGTCAAAATTTTGACCAGAAAAAAAAACATAAGGGGTAACACTGTCATTTTTTTTTTTTTGGCCGAAATTTTGACCCCCTCCGATCTTCTTCAAACTCTGGATTCTGACAGAGGGCCACGAGACTTCGACCAGCGCGCAAAAATGGAGGCTCTAGACCCTTCCAGAGCCGAGATATCGAAGGTCAAAATTTTGACCAGAAAAAAAAAAACATAAGGGGTAACACTGTCATTTTTTTTTGGCCGAAATTTTGACCCCCTCCGATCTTCTTCAAACTCTGGATTCTGACAGAGGGCCACGAGACTTCGACCAGCGCGCAAAAATGGAGGCTCTAGACCCTTCCAGAGCCGAGATATCGAAGGTCAAAATTTTGACCAGAAAAAAAAACATAAGGGGTAACACTGTCTTTTTTTTTTTTTGGCCGAAATTTTGACCCCCTCCGATCTTCTTCAAACTCTGGATTCTGACAGAGGGCCACGAGACTTCGACCAGCGCGCAAAAATGGAGGCTCTAGACCCTTCCAGAGCCGAGATATCGAAGGTCAAAATTTTGACCAGAAAAAAAAAACATAAGGGTTAACACTGTCATTTTTTTTTTTGGCCGAAATTTTGACCCCCTCCGATCTTCTTCAAACTCTGGATTCTGACAGAGGGCCACGAGACTTCGACCAGCGCGCAAAAATGGAGGCTCTAGACCCTTCCAGAGCCGAGATATCGAAGGTCAAAATTTTGACCAGAAAAAAAAAACATAAGGGGTAACACTGTCATTTTTTTTTTTGGCCGAAATTTTGACCCCCTCCGATCTTCTTCAAACTCTGGATTCTGACAGAGGGCCACGAGACTTCGACCAGCGCGCAAAAATGGAGGCTCTAGACCCTTCCAGAGCCGAGATATTGAAGGTCAAAATTTTGACCAGAAAAAAAAACATAAGGGGTAACACTGTCATTTTTTTTTTTTGGCCGAAATTTTGACCCCCTCCGATCTTCTTCAAACTCTGGATTCTGACAGAGGGCCACGAGACTTCGACCAGCGCGCAAAAATGGAGGCTCTAGACCCTTCCAGAGCCGAGATATCGAAGGTCAAAATTTTGACCAGAAAAAAAACATAAGGGGTAACACTGTCATTTTTTTTTTTTTTGGCCGAAATTTTGACCCCCTCCGATCTTCTTCAAACTCTGGATTCTGACAGAGGGCCACGAGACTTCGACCAGCGCGCAAAAATGGAGGCTCTAGACCCTTCCAGAGCCGAGATATCGAAGGTCAAAATTTTGACCAGAAAAAAAAACATAAGGGGTAACACTGTCATTTTTTTTTTTTGGCCGAAATTTTGACCCCCTCCGATCTTCTTCAAACTCTGGATTCTGACAGAGGGCCACGAGACTTCGACCAGCGCGCAAAAATGGAGGCTCTAGACCCTTCCAGAGCCGAGATATCGAAGGTCAAAATTTTGACCAGAAAAAAAAAACATAAGGGGTAACACTGTCATTTTTTTTTTTTTGGCCGAAATTTTGACCCCCTCCGATCTTCTTCAAACTCTGGATTCTGACAGAGGGCCACGAGACTTCGACCAGCGCGCAAAAATGGAGGCTCTAGACCCTTCCAGAGCCGAGATATCGAAGGTCAAAATTTTGACCAGAAAAAAAAAACATAAGGGGTAACACTGTCATTTTTTTTTTTTTCCCGAAATTTTGACCCCCTCCGATCTTCTTCAAACTCTGGATTCTGACAGAGGGCCTTGACACTTCGACCAGCGCGCAAAAATTGAGGCTCTAGACCCTTCCAGAGCCAAGATATCGAAGGTCAAAATTTTGACCAGAAAAAAAAACATAAGGGGTAACACTGCCATTTTTTTTTTTGGCCGAAATTTTGACCCCCTCCGATCTTCTTCAAACTCTGGATTCTGACAGAGGGCCACGAGACTTCGACCAGCGCGCAAAAATGGAGGCTCTAGACCCTTCCAGAGCCGAGATATCGAAGGTCAAAATTTTGACCAAAAAAAAAAAACATAAGGGGTAACACTGTCATTTTTTTTTTTTGCCGAAATTTTGACCCCCTCCGATCTTCTTCAAACTCTGGATTCTGACAGAGGGCCACGAGACTTCGACCAGCGCGCAAAAATGGAGGCTCTAGACCCTTCCAGAGCCGAGATATCGAAGGTCAAAATTTTGACCAGAAAAAAAAACATAAGGGGTAACACTGTAATTTTTTTTTTTTTGGCCGAAATTTTGACCCCCTCCGATCTTCTTCAAACTCTGGATTCTGACAGAGGGCCTTGAGACTTCGACCAGCGCGCAAAAATGGAGGCTCTAGACCCTTCCAGAGCCGAGATATCGAAGGTCAAAATTTTGACCAGAAAAAAAACATAAGGGGTAACACTGTCATTTTTTTTTTTTGCCGAAATTTTGACCCCCTCCGATCTTCTTCAAACTCTGGATTCTGACAGAGGGCCACGAGACTTCGACTAGCGCGCAAAAATGGAGGCTCTAGACCCTTCCAGAGCCGAGATATCGAAGGTCAAAATTTTGACCAGAAAAAAAACAAGGGGTAACACTGTCATTTTTTTTTTTGGCCGAAATTTTGACCCCCTCCGATCTTCTTCAAACTCTGGATTCTGACAGAGGGCCACGAGACTTCGACCAGCGCGCAAAAATGGAGGCTCTAGACCCTTCCAGAGCCGAGATATCGAAGGTCAAAATTTTGACCAGAAAAAAAAACATAAGGGGTAACACTGTCATTTTTTTTTTTTTGGCCGAAATTTTGACCCCCTCCGATCTTCTTCAAACTCTGGATACTGACAGAGGGCCACGAGACTTCGACCAGCGCGCAAAAATGGAGGCTCTAGACCCTTCCAGAGCCGAGATATCGAAGGTCAAAATTTTGACCAGAAAAAAAAACATAAGGGGTAACACTGTCATTTTTTTTTTTGGCCGAAATTTTGACCCCCTCCGATCTTCTTCAAACTCTGGATTCTGACAGAGGGCCACGAGACTTCGACCAGCGCGCAAAAATGGAGGCTCTAGACCCTTCCAGAGCCGAGATATCGAAGGTCAAAATTTTGACCACAAAAAAAAACATAAGGGGTAACACTGTCATTTTTTTTTTTTGGCCGAAATTTTGACCCCCTCCGATCTTCTTCAAACTCTGGATTCTGACAGAGGGCCACGAGACTTCGACCAGCGCGCAAAAATGGAGGCTCTAGACCCTTCCAGAGCCGAGATATCGAAGGTCAACATTTTGACCAGAAAAAAAAAAACATAAGGGGTAACACTGTCATTTTTTTTTTGGCCGAAATTTTGACCCCCTCCGATCTTCTTCAAACTCTGGATTCTGACAGAGGGCCACGAGACTTCGACCAGCGCGCAAAAATGGAGGCTCTAGACCCTTCCAGAGCCGAGATATCGAAGGTCAAAATTTTGACCAGAAAAAAAAACATAAGGGGTAACACTGTCTTTTTTTTTTTTTGGCCGAAATTTTGACCCCCTCCGATCTTCTTCAAACTCTGGATTCTGACAGAGGGCCACGAGACTTCGACCAGCGCGCAAAAATGGAGGCTCTAGACCCTTCCAGAGCCGAGATATCGAAGGTCAAAATTTTGACCAGAAAAAAAAAACATAAGGGGTAACACTGTCATTTTTTTTTTTTGGCCGAAATTTTGACCCCCTCCGATCTTCTTCAAACTCTGGATTCTGACAGAGGGCCACGAGACTTCGACCAGCGCGCAAAAATGGAGGCTCTAGACCCTTCCAGAGCCGAGATATCGAAGGTCAAAATTTTGACCAGAAAAAAAAAACATAAGGGGTAACACTGTCATTTTTTTTTTTTTGGCCGAAATTTTGACCCCCTCCGATCTTCTTCAAACTCTGGATTCTGACAGAGGGCCACGAGACTTCGACCAGCGCGCAAAAATGGAGGCTCTAGACCCTTCCAGAGCCGAGATATTGAAGGTCAAAATTTTGACCAGAAAAAAAAACATAAGGGGTAACACTGTCATTTTTTTTTTTTGGCCGAAATTTTGACCCCCTCCGATCTTCTTCAAACTCTGGATTCTGACAGAGGGCCACGAGACTTCGACCAGCGCGCAAAAATGGAGGCTCTAGACCCTTCCAGAGCCGAGATATCGAAGGTCAAAATTTTGACCAGAAAAAAAAACATAAGGGGTAACACTGTCATTTTTTTTTTTTTGGCCGAAATTTTGACCCCCTCCGATCTTCTTCAAACTCTGGATTCTGACAGAGGGCCACGAGACTTCGACCAGCGCGCAAAAATGGAGGCTCTAGACCCTTCCAGAGCCGAGATATCGAAGGTCAAAATTTTGACCAGAAAAAAAAACATAAGGGGTAACACTGTCATTTTTTTTTTTGGCCGAAATTTTGACCCCCTCCGATCTTCTTCAAACTCTGGATTCTGACAGAGGGCCACGAGACTTCGACCAGCGCGCAAAAATGGAGGCTCTAGACCCTTCCAGAGCCGAGATATCGAAGGTCAAAATTTTGACCAGAAAAAAAAAACATAAGGGGTAACACTGTCATTTTTTTTTTTGCCCGAAATTTTGACCCCCTCCGATCTTCTTCAAACTCTGGATTCTGACAGAGGGCCTTGACACTTCGACCAGCGCGCAAAAATGGAGGCTCTAGACCCTTCCAGAGCCAAGATATCGAAGGTCAAAATTTTGACCAGAAAAAAAAAACATAAGGGGTAACACTGCCATTTTTTTTTTTTGGCCGAAATTTTGACCCCCTCCGATCTTCTTCAAACTCTGGATTCTGACAGAGGGCCACGAGACTTCGACCAGCGCG
This sequence comes from Cyprinella venusta, assembly GCA_038021265.1. Taxonomy (NCBI): domain Eukaryota; kingdom Metazoa; phylum Chordata; class Actinopteri; order Cypriniformes; family Leuciscidae; genus Cyprinella; species Cyprinella venusta. The sequence goes on along the minus strand of JBBNEX010000074.1, from coordinate 16,908 downwards.
CAAAAATTGAGGCTCTAGACCCTTCCAGAGCCGAGATATCGAAGGTCAAAATTTTGACCAGAAAAAAAAAACATAAGGGGTAACACTGTCATTTTTTTTTTTGGCCGAAATTTTGACCCCCTCCGATCTTCTTCAAACTCTGGATTCTGACAGAGGGCCACGAGACTTCGACCAGCGCGCAAAAATGGAGGCTCTAGACCCTTCCAGAGCCGAGATATCGAAGGTCAAAATTTTGACCAGAAAAAAAAACATAAGGGGTAACACTGTCATTTTTTTTTTTGGCCGAAATTTTGACCCCCTCCGATCTTCTTCAAACTCTGGATTCTGACAGAGGGCCACGAGACTTCGACCAGCGCGCAAAAATGGAGGCTCTAGACCCTTCCAGAGCCGAGATATCGAAGGTCAAAATTTTGACCAGAAAAAAAAACATAAGGGGTAACACTGTCATTTTTTTTTTTTGGCCGAAATTTTGACCCCCTCCGATCTTCTTCAAACTCTGGATTCTGACAGAGGGCCACGAGACTTCGACCAGCGCGCAAAAATGGAGGCTCTAGACCCTTCCAGAGCCGAGATATCGAAGGTCAAAATTTTGACCAGAAAAAAAAAACATAAGGGGTAACACTGTCATTTTTTTTGGCCGAAATTTTGACCCCCTCCGATCTTCTTCAAACTCTGGATTCTGACAGAGGGCCACGAGACTTCGACCAGCGCGCAAAAATGGAGGCTCTAGACCCTTCCAGAGCCGAGATATCGAAGGTCAAAATTTTGACCAGAAAAAAAAACATAAGGGGTAACACTGTCTTTTTTTTTTTTAGCCGAAATTTTGACCCCCTCCGATCTTCTTCAAACTCTGGATTCTGACAGAGGGCCACGAGACTTCGACCAGCGCGCAAAAATGGAGGCTCTAGACCCTTCCAGAGCCGAGATATCGAAGGTCAAAATTTTGACCAGAAAAAAAAAAACATAAGGGGTAACACTGTCATTTTTTTTTTTGGCCGAAATTTTGACCCCCTCCGATCTTCTTCAAACTCTGGATTCTGACAGAGGGCCACGAGACTTCGACCAGCGCGCAAAAATGGAGGCTCTAGACCCTTCCAGAGCCGAGATATCGAAGGTCAAAATTTTGACCAGAAAAAAAAAACATAAGGGGTAACACTGTCATTTTTTTTTTTTGGCCGAAATTTTGACCCCCTCCGATCTTCTTCAAACTCTGGATTCTGACAGAGGGCCACGAGACTTCGACCAGCGCGCAAAAATGGAGGCTCTAGACCCTTCCAGAGCCGAGATATTGAAGGTCAAAATTTTGACCAGAAAAAAAAACATAAGGGGTAACACTGTCATTTTTTTTTTTTGGCCGAAATTTTGACCCCCTCCGATCTTCTTCAAACTCTGGATTCTGACAGAGGGCCACGAGACTTCGACCAGCGCGCAAAAATGGAGGCTCTAGACCCTTCCAGAGCCGAGATATCGAAGGTCAAAATTTTGACCAGAAAAAAAACATAAGGGGTAACACTGTCATTTTTTTTTTTTTGGCCGAAATTTTGACCCCCTCCGATCTTCTTCAAACTCTGGATTCTGACAGAGGGCCACGAGACTTCGACCAGCGCGCAAAAATGGAGGCTCTAGACCCTTCCAGAGCCGAGATATCGAAGGTCAAAATTTTGACCAGAAAAAAAAACATAAGGGGTAACACTGTCATTTTTTTTTTTGGCCGAAATTTTGACCCCCTCCGATCTTCTTCAAACTCTGGATTCTGACAGAGGGCCACGAGACTTCGACCAGCGCGCAAAAATGGAGGCTCTAGACCCTTCCAGAGCCGAGATATCGAAGGTCAAAATTTTGACCAGAAAAAAAAAACATAAGGGGTAACACTGCCATTTTTTTTTTTGGCCGAAATTTTGACCCCCTCCGATCTTCTTCAAACTCTGGATTCTGACAGAGGGCCACGAGACTTCGACCAGCGCGCAAAAATGGAGGCTCTAGACCCTTCCAGAGCCGAGATATCGAAGGTCAAAATTTTGACCAAAAAAAAAAAACATAAGGGGTAACACTGTCATTTTTTTTTTTTGCCGAAATTTTGACCCCCTCCGATCTTCTTCAAACTCTGGATTCTGACAGAGGGCCACGAGACTTCGACCAGCGCGCAAAAATGGAGGCTCTAGACCCTTCCAGAGCCGAGATATCGAAGGTCAAAATTTTGACCAGAAAAAAAAACATAAGGGGTAACACTGTAATTTTTTTTTTTTTTGGCCGAAATTTTGACCCCCTCCGATCTTCTTCAAACTCTGGATTCTGACAGAGGGCCTTGAGACTTCGACCAGCGCGCAAAAATGGAGGCTCTAGACCCTTCCAGAGCCGAGATATCGAAGGTCAAAATTTTGACCAGAAAAAAAACATAAGGGGTAACACTGTCATTTTTTTTTTTTTGCCGAAATTTTGACACCCTCCGATCTTCTTCAAACTCTGGATTCTGACAGAGGGCCACGAGACTTCGACTAGCGCGCAAAAATGGAGGCTCTAGACCCTTCCAGAGCCGAGATATCGAAGGTCAAAATTTTGACCAGAAAAAAAAACATAAGGGGTAACACTGTCATTTTTTTTTTGGCCGAAATTTTGACCCCCTCCGATCTTCTTCAAACTCTGGATTCTGACAGAGGGCCACGAGACTTCGACCAGCGCGCAAAAATGGAGGCTCTAGACCCTTCCAGAGCCGAGATATCGAAGGTCAAAATTTTGACCAGAAAAAAAAACATAAGGGGTAACACTGTCATTTTTTTTTTTTGGCCGAAATTTTGACCCCCTCCGATCTTCTTCAAACTCTGGATACTGACAGAGGGCCACGAGACTTCGACCAGCGCGCAAAAATGGAGGCTCTAGACCCTTCCAGAGCCGAGATATCGAAGGTCAAAATTTTGACCAGAAAAAAAAACATAAGGGGTAACACTGTCATTTTTTTTTTTGGCCGAAATTTTGACCCCCTCCGATCTTCTTCAAACTCTGGATTCTGACAGAGGGCCACGAGACTTCGACCAGCGCGCAAAAATGGAGGCTCTAGACCCTTCCAGAGCCGAGATATCGAAGGTCAAAATTTTGACCAGAAAAAAAAACATAAGGGGTAACACTGTCATTTTTTTTTTTTGGCCGAAATTTTGACCCCTCCGATCTTCTTCAAACTCTGGATTCTGACAGAGGGCCACGAGACTTCGACCAGCGCGCAAAAATGGAGGCTCTAGACCCTTCCAGAGCCGAGATATCGAAGGTCAAAATTTTGACCAGAAAAAAAAACATAAGGGGTAACACTGTCATTTTTTTTTTTTGGCCGAAATTTTGACCCCCTCCGATCTTCTTCAAACTCTGGATTCTGACAGAGGGCCACGAGACTTCGACCAGCGCGCAAAAATGGAGGCTCTAGACCCTTCCAGAGCCGAGATATCGAAGGTCAAAATTTTGACCAGAAAAAAAAACATAAGGGGTAACACTGTCATTTTTTTTTTTGGCCGAAATTTTGACCCCCTCCGATCTTCTTCAAACTCTGGATTCTGACAGAGGGCCACGAGACTTCGACCAGCGCGCAAAAATGGAGGCTCTAGACCCTTCCAGAGCCGAGATATCGAAGGTCAAAATTTTGACCAGAAAAAAAAACATAAGGGGTAACACTGTCATTTTTTTTTTTGGCCGAAATTTTGACCCCCTCCGATCTTCTTCAAACTCTGGATTCTGACAGAGGGCCACGAGACTTCGACCAGCGCGCAAAAATGGAGGCTCTAGACCCTTCCAGAGCCGAGATATCGAAGGTCAAAATTTTGACCAGAAAAAAAAACATAAGGGGTAACACTGTCATTTTTTTTTTTGGCCGAAATTTTGACCCCCTCCGATCTTCTTCAAACTCTGGATTCTGACAGAGGGCCACGAGACTTCGACCAGCGCGCAAAAATGGAGGCTCTAGACCCTTCCAGAGCCGAGATATCGAAGGTCAAAATTTTGACCAGAAAAAAAAACATAAGGGGTAACACTGTCATTTTTTTTTTTTGGCCGAAATTTTGACCCCCTCCGATCTTCTTCAAACTCTGGATTCTGACAGAGGGCCACGAGACTTCGACCAGCGCGCAAAAATGGAGGCTCTAGACCCTTCCAGAGCCGAGATATCGAAGGTCAAAATTTTGACCAGAAAAAAAAACATAAGGGGTAACACTGTCATTTTTTTTTTTGGCCGAAATTTTGACCCCCTCCGATCTTCTTCAAACTCTGGATTCTGACAGAGGGCCACGAGACTTCGACCAGCGCGCAAAAATGGAGGCTCTAGACCCTTCCAGAGCCGAGATATCGAAGGTCAAAATTTTGACCAGAAAAAAAAACATAAGGGGTAACACTGTCATTTTTTTTTTTTTGGCCGAAATTTTGACCCCCTCCGATCTTCTTCAAACTCTGGATTCTGACAGAGGGCCACGAGACTTCGACCAGCGCGCAAAAATGGAGGCTCTAGACCCTTCCAGAGCCGAGATATCGAAGGTCAAAATTTTGACCAGAAAAAAAAACATAAGGGGTAACACTGTCATTTTTTTTTTTTGGCCGAAATTTTGACCCCCTCCGATCTTCTTCAAACTCTGGATTCTGACAGAGGGCCACGAGACTTCGACCAGCGCGCAAAAATGGAGGCTCTAGACCCTTCCAGAGCCGAGATATCGAAGGTCAAAATTTTGACCAGAAAAAAAAAACATAAGGGTAACACTGTCATTTTTTTTTTTTGGCCGAAATTTTGACCCCCTCCGATCTTCTTCAAACTCTGGATTCTGACAGAGGGCCACGAGACTTCGACCAGCGCGCAAAATGGAGGGCTCTAGACCCCTTCCAGAGCCGAGATATCGAAGGTCAAAATTTTGACCAGAAAAAAAAACATAAGGGGTAACACTGTCATTTTTTTTTTTGGCCGAAATTTTGACCCCCTCCGATCTTCTTCAAACTCTGGATTCTGACAGAGGGCCACGAGACTTCGACCAGCGCGCAAAAATGGAGGCTCTAGACCCTTCCAGAGCCGAGATATCGAAGGTCAAAATTTTGACCAGAAAAAAAAACATAAGGGGTAACACTGTCATTTTTTTTTTTTGGCCGAAATTTTGACCCCCTCCGATCTTCTTCAAACTCTGGATTCTGACAGAGGGCCACGAGACTTCGACCAGCGCGCAAAAATGGAGGCTCTAGACCCTTCCAGAGCCGAGATATCGAAGGTCAAAATTTTGACCAGAAAAAAAAACATAAGGGGTAACACTGTCATTTTTTTTTTTGGCCGAAATTTTGACCCCCTCCGATCTTCTTCAAACTCTGGATTCTGACAGAGGGCCACGAGACTTCGACCAGCGCGCAAAAATGGAGGCTCTAGACCCTTCCAGAGCCGAGATATCGAAGGTCAAAATTTTGACCAGAAAAAAAAACATCAAGGGGTAACACTGTCATTTTTTTTTTTTGCCGAATTTTGACCCCCTCCGATCTTCTTCAAACTCTGGATTCTGACAGAGGGCCACGAGACTTCGACCAGCGCGCAAAAATGGAGGCTCTAGACCCTTCCAGAGCCGAGATATCGAAGGTCAAAATTTTGACCAGAAAAAAAACCATAAGGGGTAACACTGTCATTTTTTTTTTTTGGCCGAAATTTTGACCCCCTCCGATCTTCTTCAAACTCTGGATTCTGACAGAGGGCCACGAGACTTCGACCAGCGCGCAAAAATGGAGGCTCTAGACCCTTCCAGAGCCGAGATATCGAAGGTCAAAATTTTGACCAGAAAAAAAAACATAAGGGGTAACACTGTCATTTTTTTTTTTGGCCGAAATTTTGACCCCCTCCGATCTTCTTCAAACTCTGGATTCTGACAGAGGGCCACGAGACTTCGACCAGCGCGCAAAAATGAGGCTCTAGACCCTTCCAGAGCCGAGATATCGAAGGTCAAAATTTTGACCAGAAAAAAAAACATAAGGGGTAACACTGTCATTTTTTTTTTTGGCCGAAATTTTGACCCCCTCCGATCTTCTTCAAACTCTGGATTCTGACAGAGGGCCACGAGACTTCGACCAGCGCGCAAAAATGGAGGCTCTAGACCCTTCCAGAGCCGAGATATCGAAGGTCAAAATTTTGACCAGAAAAAAAAACATAAGGGGTAACACTGTCATTTTTTTTTTTGGCCGAAATTTTGACCCCCTCCGATCTTCTTCAAACTCTGGATTCTGACAGAGGGCCACGAGACTTCGACCAGCGCGCAAAAATGGAGGCTCTAGACCCTTCCAGAGCCGAGATATCGAAGGTCAAAATTTTGACCAGAAAAAAAAACATAAGGGGTAACACTGTCATTTTTTTTTTGGCCGAAATTTTGACCCCCTCCGATCTTCTTCAAACTCTGGATTCTGACAGAGGGCCACGAGACTTCGACCAGCGCGCAAAAATGGAGGCTCTAGACCCTTCCAGAGCCGAGATATCGAAGGTCAAAATTTTGACCAGAAAAAAAAACATAAGGGGTAACACTGTCATTTTTTTTTTTGGCCGAAATTTTGACCCCCTCCGATCTTCTTCAAACTCTGGATTCTGACAGAGGGCCACGAGACTTCGACCAGCGCGCAAAAATGGAGGCTCTAGACCCTTCCAGAGCCGAGATATCGAAGGTCAAAATTTTGACCAGAAAAAAAAACATAAGGGGTAACACTGTCATTTTTTTTTTTGGCCGAAATTTTGACCCCCTCCGATCTTCTTCAAACTCTGGATTCTGACAGAGGGCCACGAGACTTCGACCAGCGCGCAAAAATGGAGGCTCTAGACCCTTCCAGAGCCGAGATATCGAAGGTCAAAATTTTGACCAGAAAAAAAAACATAAGGGGTAACACTGTCATTTTTTTTTTTGGCCGAAATTTTGACCCCCTCCGATCTTCTTCAAACTCTGGATTCTGACAGAGGGCCACGAGACTTCGACCAGCGCGCAAAAATGGAGGCTCTAGACCCTTCCAGAGCCGAGATATCGAAGGTCAAAATTTTGACCAGAAAAAAAACATAAGGGGTAACACTGTCATTTTTTTTTTTTTTGGCCGAAATTTTGACCCCCTCCGATCTTCTTCAAACTCTGGATTCTGACAGAGGGCCACGAGACTTCGACCAGCGCGCAAAAATGGAGGCTCTAGACCCTTCCAGAGCCGAGATATCGAAGGTCAAAATTTTGACCAGAAAAAAAAACATAAGGGGTAACACTGTCATTTTTTTTTTTTGGCCGAAATTTTGACCCCCTCCGATCTTCTTCAAACTCTGGATTCTGACAGAGGGCCACGAGACTTCGACCAGCGCGCAAAAATGGAGGCTCTAGACCCTTCCAGAGCCGAGATATCGAAGGTCAAAATTTTGACCAGAAAAAAAAAACATAAGGGGTAACACTGTCATTTTTTTTTTTGGCCGAAATTTTGACCCCCTCCGATCTTCTTCAAACTCTGGATTCTGACAGAGGGCCACGAGACTTCGACCAGCGCGCAAAAATGGAGGCTCTAGACCCTTCCAGAGCCGAGATATCGAAGGTCAAAATTTTGACCAGAAAAAAAAAACATAAGGGGTAACACTGTCATTTTTTTTTTTTGGCCGAAATTTTGACCCCCTCCGATCTTCTTCAAACTCTGGATTCTGACAGAGGGCCACGAGACTTCGACCAGCGCGCAAAAATGGAGGCTTTAGACCCTTCCAGAGCCGAGATATCGAAGGTCAAAATTTTGACCAGAAAAAAAAACATAAGGGGTAACACTGTCATTTTTTTTTTGGCCGAAATTTTGACCCCCTCCGATCTTCTTCAAACTCTGGATTCTGACAGAGGGCCACGAGACTTCGACCAGCGCGCAAAAATGGAGGCTCTAGACCCTTCCAGAGCCGAGATATCGAAGGTCAAAATTTTGACCAGAAAAAAAAAACATAAGGGGTAACACTGTCATTTTTTTTTTTGGCCGAAATTTTGACCCCCTCCGATCTTCTTCAAACTCTGGATTCTGACAGAGGGCCACGAGACTTCGACCAGCGCGCAAAAATGGAGGCTCTAGACCCTTCCAGAGCCGAGATATCGAAGGTCAAAATTTTGACCAGAAAAAAAAAACATAAGGGGTAACACTGTCATTTTTTTTTTGGCGAAATTTTGACCCCCTCCGATCTTCTTCAAACTCTGGATTCTGACAGAGGGCCACGAGACTTCGACCAGCGCGCAAAAATGGAGGCTCTAGACCCTTCCAGAGCCGAGATATCGAAGGTCAAAATTTTGACCAGAAAAAAAAACATAAGGGGTAACACTGTCATTTTTTTTTTTGGCCGAAATTTTGACCCCCTCCGATCTTCTTCAAACTCTGGATTCTGACAGAGGGCCACGAGACTTCGACCAGCGCGCAAAAATGAGGCTCTAGACCCTTCCAGAGCCGAGATATCGAAGGTCAAAATTTTGACCAGAAAAAAAACATAAGGGGTAACACTGTCATTTTTTTTTTTTGGCCGAAATTTTGACCCCCTCCGATCTTCTTCAAACTCTGGATTCTGACAGAGGGCCACGAGACTTCGACCAGCGCGCAAAAATGGAGGCTCTAGACCCTTCCAGAGCCGAGATATCGAAGGTCAAAATTTTGACCAGAAAAAAAAAACATAAGGGGTAACACTGTCATTTTTTTTTTTGGCCGAAATTTTGACCCCCTCCGATCTTCTTCAAACTCTGGATTCTGACAGAGGGCCACGAGACTTCGACCAGCGCGCAAAAATGGAGGCTCTAGACCCTTCCAGAGCCGAGATATCGAAGGTCAAAATTTGACCAGAAAAAAAAACATAAGGGGTAACACTGTCATTTTTTTTTTTGGCCGAAATTTTGACCCCCTCCGATCTTCTTCAAACTCTGGATTCTGACAGAGGGCCACGAGACTTCGACCAGCGCGCAAAAATGGAGGCTCTAGACCCTTCCAGAGCCGAGATATCGAAGGTCAAAATTTTGACCAGAAAAAAAAACATAAGGGGTAACACTGTCATTTTTTTTTTGGCCGAAATTTTGACCCCCTCCGATCTTCTTCAAACTCTGGATTCTGACAGAGGGCCACGAGACTTCGACCAGCGCGCAAAAATGGAGGCTCTAGACCCTTCCAGAGCCGAGATATCGAAGGTCAAAATTTTGACCAGAAAAAAAACATAAGGGGTACACTGTCATTTTTTTTTTTTGGCCGAAATTTTGACCCCCTCCGATCTTCTTCAAACTCTGGATTCTGACAGAGGGCCACGAGACTTCGACCAGCGCGCAAAAATGGAGGCTCTAGACCCTTCCAGAGCCGAGATATCGAAGGTCAAAATTTTGACCAGAAAAAAAAACATAAGGGGTAACACTGTCATTTTTTTTTTTTTGGCCGAAATTTTGACCCCCTCCGATCTTCTTCAAACTCTGGATTCTGACAGAGGGCCACGAGACTTCGACCAGCGCGCAAAAATGGAGGCTCTAGACCCTTCCAGAGCCGAGATATCGAAGGTCAAAATTTTGACCAGAAAAAAAAAACATAAGGGGTAACACTGTCATTTTTTTTTTTTGGCCGAAATTTTGACCCCCTCCGATCTTCTTCAAACTCTGGATTCTGACAGAGGGCCACGAGACTTCGACCAGCGCGCAAAAATGGAGGCTCTAGACCCTTCCAGAGCCGAGATATCGAAGGTCAAAATTTTGACCAGAAAAAAAAACATAAGGGGTAACACTGTCATTTTTTTTTTTGGCCGAAATTTTGACCCCCTCCGATCTTCTTCAAACTCTGGATTCTGACAGAGGGCCACGAGACTTCGACCAGCGCGCAAAAATGGAGGCTCTAGACCCTTCCAGAGCCGAGATATCGAAGGTCAAAATTTTGACCAGAAAAAAAAAACATAAGGGGTAACACTGTCATTTTTTTTTTTTTGGCCGAAATTTTGACCCCCTCCGATCTTCTTCAAACTCTGGATTCTGACAGAGGGCCACGAGACTTCGACCAGCGCGCAAAAATGGAGGCTCTAGACCCTTCCAGAGCCGAGATATCGAAGGTCAAAATTTTGACCAGAAAAAAAAAACATAAGGGGTAACACTGTCATTTTTTTTTTTGGCCGAAATTTTGACCCCCTCCGATCTTCTTCAAACTCTGGATTCTGACAGAGGGCCACGAGACTTCGACCAGCGCGCAAAAATGGAGGCTCTAGACCCTTCCAGAGCCGAGATATCGAAGGTCAAAATTTTGACCAGAAAAAAAAACATAAGGGGTAACACTGTCATTTTTTTTTTTTTGGCCGAAATTTTGACCCCCTCCGATCTTCTTCAAACTCTGGATTCTGACAGAGGGCCACGAGACTTCGACCAGCGCGCAAAAATGGAGGCTCTAGACCCTTCCAGAGCCGAGATATCGAAGGTCAAAATTTTGACCAGAAAAAAAAACATAAGGGGTAACACTGTCATTTTTTTTTTTGGCCGAAATTTTGACCCCCTCCGATCTTCTTCAAACTCTGGATTCTGACAGAGGGCCACGAGACTTCGACCAGCGCGCAAAAATGGAGGCTCTAGACCCTTCCAGAGCCGAGATATCGAAGGTCAAAATTTTGACCAGAAAAAAAAACATAAGGGGTAACACTGTCATTTTTTTTTTTTGGCCGAAATTTTGACCCCCTCCGATCTTCTTCAAACTCTGGATTCTGACAGAGGGCCACGAGACTTCGACCAGCGCGCAAAAATGGAGGCTCTAGACCCTTCCAGAGCCGAGATATCGAAGGTCAAAATTTTGACCAGAAAAAAAAACATAAGGGGTAACACTGTCATTTTTTTTTTTGGCCGAAATTTTGACCCCCTCCGATCTTCTTCAAACTCTGGATTCTGACAGAGGGCCACGAGACTTCGACCAGCGCGCAAAAATGGAGGCTCTAGACCCTTCCAGAGCCGAGATATCGAAGGTCAAAATTTTGACCAGAAAAAAAAACATAAGGGGTAACACTGTCATTTTTTTTTTTGGCCGAAATTTTGACCCCCTCCGATCTTCTTCAAACTCTGGATTCTGACAGAGGGCCACGAGACTTCGACCAGCGCGCAAAAATGGAGGCTCTAGACCCTTCCAGAGCCGAGATATCGAAGGTCAAAATTTTGACCAGAAAAAAAAACATAAGGGGTAACACTGTCATTTTTTTTTTGGCCGAAATTTTGACCCCCTCCGATCTTCTTCAAACTCTGGATTCTGACAGAGGGCCACGAGACTTCGACCAGCGCGCAAAAATGGAGGCTCTAGACCCTTCCAGAGCCGAGATATCGAAGGTCAAAATTTTGACCAGAAAAAAAAACATAAGGGGTAACACTGTCATTTTTTTTTTTTGGCCGAAATTTTGACCCCCTCCGATCTTCTTCAAACTCTGGATTCTGACAGAGGGCCACGAGACTTCGACCAGCGCGCAAAAATGGAGGCTCTAGACCCTTCCAGAGCCGAGATATCGAAGGTCAAAATTTTGACCAGAAAAAAAACATAAGGGGTAACACTGTCATTTTTTTTTTTTGGCCGAAATTTTGACCCCCTCCGATCTTCTTCAAACTCTGGATTCTGACAGAGGGCCACGAGACTTCGACCAGCGCGCAAAAATGGAGGCTCTAGACCCTTCCAGAGCCGAGATATCGAAGGTCAAAATTTTGACCAGAAAAAAAACATAAGGGGTAACACTGTCATTTTTTTTTTTGGCCGAAATTTTGACCCCCTCCGATCTTCTTCAAACTCTGGATTCTGACAGAGGGCCACGAGACTTCGACCAGCGCGCAAAAATGGAGGCTCTAGACCCTTCCAGAGCCGAGATATCGAAGGTCAAAATTTTGACCAGAAAAAAAAACATAAGGGGTAACACTGTCATTTTTTTTTTTTTGGCCGAAATTTTGACCCCCTCCGATCTTCTTCAAACTCTGGATTCTGACAGAGGGCCACGAGACTTCGACCAGCGCGCAAAAATAGAGGCTCTAGACCCTTCCAGAGCCGAGATATCGAAGGTCAAAATTTTGACCAGAAAAAAAAAACATAAGGGGTAACACTGTCATTTTTTTTTTTGGCCGAAATTTTGACCCCCTCCGATCTTCTTCAAACTCTGGATTCTGACAGAGGGCCACGAGACTTCGACCAGCGCGCAAAAATGGAGGCTCTAGACCCTTCCAGAGCCGAGATATCGAAGGTCAAAATTTTGACCAGAAAAAAAAACATAAGGGGTAACACTGTCATTTTTTTTTTTTTGGCCGAAATTTTGACCCCCTCCGATCTTCTTCAAACTCTGGATTCTGACAGAGGGCCACGAGACTTCGACCAGCGCGCAAAAATGGAGGCTCTAGACCCTTCCAGAGCCGAGATATCGAAGGTCAAAATTTTGACCAGAAAAAAAAACATAAGGGGTAACACTGTCATTTTTTTTTTTGGCCGAAATTTTGACCCCCTCCGATCTTCTTCAAACTCTGGATTCTGACAGAGGGCCACGAGACTTCGACCAGCGCGCAAAAATGGAGGCTCTAGACCCTTCCAGAGCCGAGATATCGAAGGTCAAAATTTTGACCAGAAAAAAAAACATAAGGGGTAACACTGTCATTTTTTTTTTTGGCCGAAATTTTGACCCCCTCCGATCTTCTTCAAACTCTGGATTCTGACAGAGGGCCACGAGACTTCGACCAGCGCGCAAAAATGGAGGCTCTAGACCCTTCCAGAGCCGAGATATCGAAGGTCAAAATTTTGACCAGAAAAAAAACATAAGGGGTAACACTGTCATTTTTTTTTTGGCCGAAATTTTGACCCCCTCCGATCTTCTTCAAACTCTGGATTCTGACAGAGGGCCACGAGACTTCGACCAGCGCGCAAAAATGGAGGCTCTAGACCCTTCCAGAGCCGAGATATCGAAGGTCAAACTTTTGACCAGAAAAAAAACATAAGGGGTAACACTGTCATTTTTTTTTTTGGCCGAAATTTTGACCCCCTCCGATCTTCTTCAAACTCTGGATTCTGACAGAGGGCCACGAGACTTCGACCAGCGCGCAAAAATGGAGGCTCTAGACCCTTCCAGAGCCGAGATATCGAAGGTCAAAATTTTGACCAGAAAAAAAACATAAGGGGTAACACTGTCATTTTTTTTTTTTGGCCGAAATTTTGACCCCCTCCGATCTTCTTCAAAGTCTGGATTCTGACAGAGGGCCACGAGACTTCGACCAGCGCGCAAAAATGGAGGCTCTAGACCCTTCCAGAGCCGAGATATCGAAGGTCAAAATTTTGACCAGAAAAAAAACATAAGGGGTAACACTGTCATTTTTTTTTTTTGGCCGAAATTTTGACCCCCTCCGATCTTCTTCAAACTCTGGATTCTGACAGAGGGCCACGAGACTTCGACCAGCGCGCAAAAATGGAGGCTCTAGACCCTTCCAGAGCCGAGATATCGAAGGTCAAAATTTTGACCAGAAAAAAAAAACATAAGGGGTAACACTGTCATTTTTTTTTTTGGCCGAAATTTTGACCCCCTCCGATCTTCTTCAAACTCTGGATTCTGACAGAGGGCCACGAGACTTCGACCAGCGCGCAAAAATGGAGGCTCTAGACCCTTCCAGAGCCGAGATATCGAAGGTCAAAATTTTGACCAGAAAAAAAAACATAAGGGGTAACACTGTCATTTTTTTTTTTTGGCCGAAATTTTGACCCCCTCCGATCTTCTTCAAACTCTGGATTCTGACAGAGGGCCACGAGACTTCGACCAGCGCGCAAAAATGGAGGCTCTAGACCCTTCCAGAGCCGAGATATCGAAGGTCAAAATTTTGACCAGAAAAAAAAACATAAGGGGTAACACTGTCATTTTTTTTTTTTGGCCGAAATTTTGACCCCCTCCGATCTTCTTCAAACTCTGGATTCTGACAGAGGGCCACGAGACTTCGACCAGCGCGCAAAAATGGAGGCTCTAGACCCTTCCAGAGCCGAGATATCGAAGGTCAAAATTTTGACCAGAAAAAAAAACATAAGGGGTAACACTGTCATTTTTTTTTTTGGCCGAAATTTTGACCCCCTCCGATCTTCTTCAAACTCTGGATTCTGACAGAGGGCCACGAGACTTCGACCAGCGCGCAAAAATGGAGGCTCTAGACCCTTCCAGAGCCGAGATATCGAAGGTCAAAATTTTGACCAGAAAAAAAACCATAAGGGGTAACACTGTCATTTTTTTTTTTTTGGCCGAAATTTTGACCCCCTCCGATCTTCTTCAAACTCTGGATTCTGACAGAGGGCAACGAGACTTCGACCAGCGCGCAAAAATGGAGGCTCTAGACCCTTCCAGAGCCGAGATATCGAAGGTCAAAATTTTGACCAGAAAAAAAAACATAAGGGGTAACACTGTCATTTTTTTTTTGGCCGAAATTTTGACCCCCTCCGATCTTCTTCAAACTCTGGATTCTGACAGAGGGCCACGAGACTTCGACCAGAGCGCAAAAATGGAGGCTCTAGACCCTTCCAGAGCCGAGATATCGAAGGTCAAAATTTTGACCAGAAAAAAAAACATAAGGGGTAACACTGTCATTTTTTTTTTGGCCGAAATTTTGACCCCCTCCGATCTTCTTCAAACTCTGGATTCTGACAGAGGGCCACGAGACTTCGACCAGCGCGCAAAAATGGAGGCTCTAGACCCTTCCAGAGCCGAGATATCGAAGGTCAAAATTTTGACCAGAAAAAAAAACATAAGGGGTAACACTGTCATTTTTTTTTTTTTGGCCGAAATTTTGACCCCCTCCGATCTTCTTCAAACTCTGGATTCTGACAGAGGGCCACGAGACTTCGACCAGCGCGCAAAAATAGAGGCTCTAGACCCTTCCAGAGCCGAGATATCGAAGGTCAAAATTTTGACCAGAAAAAAAAACATAAGGGGTAACACTGTCATTTTTTTTTTTTTGGCCGAAATTTTGACCCCCTCCGATCTTCTTCAAACTCTGGATTCTGACAGAGGGCCACGAGACTTCGACCAGCGCGCAAAAATGGAGGCTCTAGACCCTTCCAGAGCCGAGATATCGAAGGTCAAAATTTTGACCAGAAAAAAAAACATAAGGGGTAACACTGTCATTTTTTTTTTTTGGCCGAAATTTTGACCCCCTCCGATCTTCTTCAAACTCTGGATTCTGACAGAGGGCCACGAGACTTCGACCAGCGCGCAAAAATAGAGGCTCTAGACCCTTCCAGAGCCGAGATATCGAAGGTCAAAATTTTGACCAGAAAAAAAAACATAAGGGGTAACACTGTCATTTTTTTTTTTTGGCCGAAATTTTGACCCCCTCCGATCTTCTTCAAACTCTGGATTCTGACAGAGGGCCACGAGACTTCGACCAGCGCGCAAAAATGGAGGCTCTAGACCCTTCCAGAGCCGAGATATCGAAGGTCAAAATTTTGACCAGAAAAAAAAAACATAAGGGGTAACACTGTCATTTTTTTTTTTTTGGCCGAAATTTTGACCCCCTCCAAACTTCTTCAAACTCTGGATTCTGACAGAGGGCCACGAGACTTCGACCAGCGCGCAAAAATGGAGGCTCTAGACCCTTCCAGAGCCGAGATATCGAAGGTCAAAATTTTGACCAGAAAAAAAACATAAGGGGTAACACTGTCATTTTTTTTTTTTGGCCGAAATTTTGACCCCCTCCGATCTTCTTCAAACTCTGGATTCTGACAGAGGGCCACGAGACTTCGACCAGCGCGCAAAAATGGAGGCTCTAGACCCTTCCAGAGCCGAGATATCGAAGGTCAAAATTTTGACCAGAAAAAAAAACATAAGGGGTAACACTGTCATTTTTTTTTTTTTGGCCGAAATTTTGACCCCCTCCGATCTTCTTCAAAGTCTGGATTCTGACAGAGGGCCACGAGACTTCGACCAGCGCGCAAAATTGGAGGCTCTAGACCCTTCCAGAGCCGAGATATCGAAGGTCAAAATTTTGACCAGAAAAAAAAAAACATAAGGGGTAACACTGTCATTTTTTTTTTGGCCGAAATTTTGACCCCCTCCGATCTTCTTCAAACTCTGGATTCTGACAGAGGGCCACGAGACTTCGACCAGCGCGCAAAAATGGAGGCTCTAGACCCTTCCAGAGCCGAGATATCGAAGGTCAAAATTTTGACCAGAAAAAAAAACATAAGGGGTAACACTGTCATTTTTTTTTTTGGCCGAAATTTTGACCCCCTCCGATCCTCTTCAAACTCTGGATTCTGACAGAGGGCCACGAGACTTCGACCAGCGTGCAAAAATGGAGGCTCTAGACCCTTCCAGAGCCGAGATATCGAAGGTCAAACTTTTGACCAGAAAAAAAACATAAGGGGTAACACTGTCATTTTTTTTTTTGGCCGAAATTTTGACCCCCTCCGATCTTCTTCAAACTCTGGATTCTGACAGAGGGCCACGAGACTTCGACCAGCGCGCAAAAATGGAGGCTCTAGACCCTTCCAGAGCCGAGATATCGAAGGTCAAAATTTTGACCAGAAAAAAAACATAAGGGGTAACACTGTCATTTTTTTTTTGGCCGAAATTTTGACCCCCTCCGATCTTCTTCAAACTCTGGATTCTGACAGAGGGCCACGAGACTTCGACCAGCGCGCAAAAATGGAGGCTCTAGACCCTTCCAGAGCCGAGATATCGAAGGTCAAAATTTTGACCAGAAAAAAAAACATAAGGGGTAACACTGTCATTTTTTTTTTTTTGGCCGAAATTTTGACCCCCTCCGATCTTCTTCAAACTCTGGATTCTGACAGAGGGCCACGAGACTTCGACCAGCGCGCAAAAATAGAGGCTCTAGACCCTTCCAGAGCCGAGATATCGAAGGTCAAAATTTTGACCAGAAAAAAAAACATAAGGGGTAACACTGTCATTTTTTTTTTTTGGCCGAAATTTTGACCCCCTCCGATCTT
>JBBNEX010000073.1:0-74643 GCA_038021265.1 Cyprinella venusta | reverse complement strand
TTACAATTTGTTAGTATTTTACAAAATTCAGATATATACTGACAAATATGTGAAAAACAGCAATCTGGTGAAAAAAAAATTACAAAAAATAAGGATTGAATCCAAAAAGTAATCGCGCTTGCGTGTGAAAACATGGATTACCTTTTATACCATGTCAAGTATTCATCGGTACACACTATGTTTCCTTAATTCTTACTTTATTTAAATTAAAAAAAACACACCATTCGTTTCCAAAGATCTTTTTATATTATCATCGCACGGTTTTACAAAATAAAAAAAATAAAATAAAATCTCACGATAATTTTAGATTACATACTTTAATTGATTACATATTAAGATAATCTTTTTTCTTAATTTTGATAATGAAAAAAGGAGTTTAAATTTGCAGTTGAATTTTAGTTTCATATTTTCTTGTAAGGGAATTAGAAAATTCATTCGATGAGTTATAATTCATATATAAAAGACCTGAAATCAATAAAGCATTTTTTAAATGATAATAGATTTTTTAAAAATTATTGGTTGCAGTAAAAAATTTTATTCCCTTAAAACCAAAATTATTTAAAAGATGGCGACTAAAAATAAATTAATGGCCAGTCACACCATCGCAAAAAATGAATAGAATTTAATCTTCAAAAAACATTTACAACAATTTCAATGTTATTATACTAAAGTAGATGTTATTAAGTGGAAATTTTCAAAGTTAGAAATGATTCAGGGTATTTTGACCATTTTAACTGGCCGCGTAGCACAAGTTTTATAAATTGAATTCCAGTTGCCAAAGAAATAAAAATGGCCGAATTCTAGATAATTGAGCAAAATAAGGTAGATTTTTGTCAAAAAATACAGATGAAGTCATTTAAGTGCAAAAGTCGCTTCAGAGCACAAATTTTTCTCGCCTGCTATTTATCTATTTATTAGATTTACACTGAAAAGATATAAAAAGCGTTCGATTAATTCTGCATTTGATGAATCTGATCAAAAGTCAGATTTAAGTTAATAAATACGAGCCTTATTAAACTCAACCGGAAAGGTTTTCGATTTTTCTAAAATCATATGATAAAAGCAGTTTTCAAAAAGTCAATTTTAGAAGTTAAAAAGTAAATTCTATGGTATTTAGCACAAACTAACTAACAAAATGATTGATACTTAAAGAGCTAATATCGAAAAAAAAAGAGAGGAACAAAAGCACTACCTGGGAAGATATTAGGGAAGGACTGCTTACTTTGTTTTTATTTAATTGAGCACGTAGCCTATGGAGACCAGTGATCCGAAATGCACCTTAACTAGAGCGAACTGTATTTTAATTTTCGAACTCAAAAAATTTTTACTTCTAAAAAATATAACTGAAAAAAAGATAAGTTATCAAAATTTAAAATCTAAACTGATATTTATTTAATGAAAATCTCGCAATTTTTTTGGAATCAAAATAAAATAAAATGCTAACTAGCCATGTGTTGTGGCAGAATTTCCAGCCGAGTGGCACTAAGTGTTCTATTCAGCTAATAAGTTATAGATCAATTTAGATCAAAGTTGTTTTAACATTGCTCAGCCAACAAAATCAGACAAAATAGATAAAAAGATACATTTTTTGAAAAATTTGCGTGATTTTAGAGAGCATGATGTTTAATTTTTATTTTTTGCAATTTAGACGTTATTCTATACACAGTTAAGACGTTTCTTAGTTATTTTAAATCCAGAATGCATTCTTTGAGGTTTAAATTTAATGCTCACCAGTCCACAAAACTGAAAATTGAAACGTAAAAATAGGACTGATATTCTATATATTCCTTTTATTTTTTTGAAGAAAAAATATGTCAAGTGGAAATAAGCGGAAAATCCCACCACAGAACATTCATTATAGTTTAAATACTTCAAACACAAGAAAAGTTATTATACTTTATTTAAAAAATGAAAAAAATTTCGTCGAGTTGGTTACTTGAGTTTGAGTTGTTCAAACATCATTCTCAACAATTATTGCTGTGAAGATTACCCAATCTAAAATATGCCTCATAAACTCAACCATTTATCTCATGATGATCCATCATTTCAAATGCAAAGCACAATTTTGATGAGCATGCTTACTCTGGTTTTACGTCTAAAATAAAATAAAGCGAGCAACCACGCCGGTGGAACATTAAGTATACACACTTTCTCGATCTGGTTATTGCAATATTTTATTTCAATACGTTCCTTTTAAGGCGAAAGATATCTAGGACGATCGAGATTTACAAATTAGATACGCATCCAAGAGCTACCGAACAGTTACCACACTTACCTTCACAATCAACAATATTCTTTTTCATTCGGTTCTGATAATGTGATAAAATTAGATTTTAAGTACAAAATAAAAGAAGATAAACGATATTGTAGTTTAAAAGTACTAAATTACGGATTCTCACTTTAATGTTAAAAATTTTTGTATATTTCTAAATTTATTTAGAACCCTCTACTTTAATTAACGCAATAACAAAAAATATAGAAATAATAGCCACAAAAAATATCAAAAATGGTAAAAAAACTGAGTCTGTGACTATTTTTCCTGATAATAAAGTGTGGCGATTTTTGAATGTTAGCAATCATTTCATCATTAAATAATATCATTTTGAAAAAACAGTAACCGACAAACATGGATTCTATATTATTCGCTCTAAAGATGAATAATTTTTGCAAAATAAATTCCGTGTTTTTTATCATGAATATTAATATGTCATCAGTTGAGGACAATTTTATATTCTTCAATACTTCTTTCCATCTATTAACAGCATAGAACCCGGAGGACTCCTCTTAATGTTGAATAATAATGATTACCTTTGACATGTAAGGTTATCACAGAATCCAAGATCACTTCAAAAACTCGAACATATAAGCGAATGATTTCTTGATCAGTTTCATCAAAAATATTTGAATTATCATCAAATAATTTTTTTATTGTTGATTCTGTGTCATGAGTTGTTAGTATCGAATATTTAACAAAATTTTCAATATGTATGGCATATTTTATAGTGTTAATGAATTTGGTTAATAAATCGTTGAATAATTTTACAAATAACTGATCATATTTAGCAAGTGTAAAATTCTTTCTGGATAATAAATTTTCGACAAATTTAAATTTCTGTAAAAAATTCGTATTTTCATGTCCTGCGCTAAAAATTGCATGAAAAACCTGGCCATTCAAAAAATAAACGCTTAATCAATACTTCTCCAGAAAGGGTATAAAGACTTGGGTTACATTTAATTTGATTATCAATTCCAAGATTAATATAACTTTGAATAATCATTTTTTCTGTATGAAAGATCTGAATTAAATAAACTGATGATTCTAAACCATTTGTCGACGTTTTTTTCTTTAATCTTAATTAAATCTACATCTTACGTAAGTAAAAGAACATTTTCTGGTAAATGGCAGCAAGATAATCAAACATAGAAACATTTTTGAGATATTTACTGTGTTTTCTATAAATAAATCATTTACACAGTGTATAATTCATTTAAAAGCCTTTGATTCGATAACTATAAAAATTTTTCAATACGTTTAACAATCCCCAAAAATAAATAACTTGATGAAATTAATTTTCTGCGTGCCTAATTTACATGGTATCGTGTGCGAAGATTTAAGTGAGCTATGTTGTCAAATACCCCGCGTATAGGAAAGATAAGAGCCTTATTTTCCATCTCAAATGATGGATCAAGAGATTTTCTTATTCGAATTGACAACGAGGCAGCAAAACCCTCTAGTTCCAGGCCTCCCTTGTAACTATAAAAAGGACCAATTATTTTATAAATAGTTTTATTGTTTCTGCATTTTTATTGCCTAAGAAAATATAGATCTTGATAATTTATATATATCTCTTTATTTAATTATGGTAACCTCGAAGAAATCCTCCCTTATGACAGTGTACCGTAAATATAGGAAAATTGATATTCACGGTACACTTGACTGCAATGTTATATTCTTTTCGATTTTAACATAATGCATTTTGAATTTTAGTGTAGAAAAAAAATTGAATCCTAAATATTATACCGTTTATTAATTTTTTACTACGTGTAGCCCCTTAGTGCAATCTAATGCTGATAGCGACTACAGGGCAGCACAGTAATAATAACAGACAATTTTAATCAATACAGAATAAACGCAGTGAAGCGCATGATAATTAATTCTATTTTTTTCGAAATATAATTAGCTTAAATAACATTTATTTATTTAACTTTATCGACCAAAAAAAAAAAACAGAACTCATATGAAGAATTTTTTTCCAATTTAAAATACGCATTTTTTAGTTATACAAAACTCTATCATAAATAGACGTGTTTTTATCAAAAGAGTATTTGCGTCATACCATGAAGACTATTTATAGTAGTGTTTACAAACTTTTTTCCCTTTAAGGCTACCAAATTAACAGAAATCTAATAGAATGCCGACATTCTTGAAAGTCAAATAATGTACAAAAAACTAAAATCTCCATCATTTAAACACGAATTGATGATCATTAAATGGTTTTGCTGAAACTTACTCTGCTTTGTAATAAGAAGCAAAATATTTTGTAGGATTCGTACATTTGACACCACTGATTTGGAAGTTTTGCTGTATTCAGCGCTACTCTATATTGTGCGGCGTCCCCCTTGCCTTTGTGATCAAATAAAGTTTTAATTTTTAACCAATACAATGTGGAGTAATTTGATTTAGATTTATTTTAGAAGCTAAATCAAAGTGTTATAATAATCATTGAGGACTGTGTGGTTGTAAGCAGATCTCGTTTTTGTGATGGTTGCATGAATCCGACGTGTTAAAATCAATCTTTTAATTTGCGATTTAGTATTTGAATCATAACTTAAAATAAAAAATATAAAATTTAATGCCTCCTTAATTTTTCAAATATTGACAAAAGAAAGTAATTGATAAGATTAATTTGTAATAAAGGTTACTTGTTCCACGCTACCACATTCCAAAATGATGGATTTTGACACCGAGGAATTTTTTAATTACCAGATTTTGCTTTTAAAAAAAATTTTTGTTTATCTCTGCCCATTTCAGTTTTATTACTACAATAAAAGTTATGGCTGCTTCCCTGTAACTTCAGTTCTGATATAGAGGTTTTTATGTTAAAGGATATCAGTAAATTTGTAATTAGACAAAAATTCAAAAAAAAATTAAAATTGTTCATATGTTTGAAATAATAAGAAAATTTATTAAGTTTACTATTTTACTCAAATTTCTTATCTATAAAGACAATAAATGAACATACGCTTAATAAATAATTAGCCAAAACATATCTTAAGATATCTTTGAGGATTTCTAAAGTAGCTTCTCAATCAAATAACCATATGTTAATTAAAAATAGATTTGCTCGTATATTTGATACAATTTTATATTCTATAAGCTAATGTAAAATCGTGTAAAAAAGAGTTTCGTAACCTTTTTGTGCCAGGTCCGACCGAGAATTTTACAAAAAGTTCATGACCCCGATCCAGGTTTGACTCAATATATTTACTTAACAATCTTGATCAAATTTCCTCTATTTAAATTCAATAATTCCGTTTAATTCAAATTTACCAATCCATGGGGCGTGAGCTCCACGTTGGAAAAAAATTGATGTAAAACCTTGCAATGTCCTTAATGCGGTTAAAAAAATTTCAGTTCCCGAGTACTACGGAAAACTTCATAAACATTAAAATTCGTGAATAAATTTTTTAAGACCATCGAGTTTCAACCATAGAGTTGTCTCTCTATTATAAAGCCCCTTATGTAAATATAAAAAAGAATGATTTACTATGCCAAAAAACTAACTTTTGCGAAACATTTCTCTATTTCTATGCCGTAATTTCATCTAAATTATAGTTCTGATTTGACAATTAGTTGATTGTCGTCGTTAAAGTACAAGATCCAACAAAAAGTCAGATGACGCACAAAAATATTTTCATAGATGTTAAACCTAATTATTTAAGTCTCAAGTAGTGTATTTAATTATCAGATTCCACCATTAAAAAAATTTTTAGATTCATCCCCCGATTTTAATTGTCTTAAAGATTTTCGATATGTTGAAAACCAAGATGTTTTCATGTAAATTCCTGCTGTAAGACGTTTATTTGTACCAGTTTTTTTCCAATGATCAAGCAGCCTTTGAAAATAGGATAATATTATGACGATATTCAATCGATGGCTAAAATTATGAATTTAACAATTTGATAGTCCTCTACTGACAATAAACTGCAAACAGTTCAACAAAAAAAAATTTATACTTTAATACGAATTAAATTATCTATTAATGTTCTGCTTCATTGGTATTTTCTAAATAAAATTTAAAGATATAATTTGAAAATTAAATGGATAAGGACAATAGCAATCAAAAATACCATAGTTGAAAGGGATAAGTACATTGTTTAATTGTAAATTTTTTCATCTGTGTTAAAGATGTTGATGTTTTAATAATTTTAATCACAGTGTCGCTTATAAAAATAATTTAGAACAAACAATGAGTAGCGAAAAACAAAGAAATATTCTGATCTTTTAATTTTGAATTTAATGTTAATATCCAGTATGTATTCGTCAACAAAAAAAACATTAAGGTCTTCAAGAGATAAAAAAATTGCACCAAAAATGTTTCATTCCATTTACAAGCGATATATTTCAAATAAGAATCTTCTATGCGAAGATAAAGATAATTAATTGTTATTTATGTGTTTTGACATCACCATTTGTTATTTAATCGCCTCGGGGAATCTTTTTACGGCACTTTAGGTCTCTCTGCTCAAGCCGAGATTACTGGCTGTCAAAGACTTTATTAGTGGGATTTGAGGTCTAGATCGCTGTACTCGCTTATTTTTACTTGCCCGCTAAGACTCCAGAGATGGCAGGCTCTAGTAGTATGGGACTTGGCAGCCTTTCGCACCCACTAAACCCTCGCGTTGCGTGTGACCACCAGGTCCGCGATGTCGTAAGCTGCTTCCGCTATCTTGGTTTGACAATACCATATACGATAACTTGCTATTATCTCGAGCATACGTGGGTAGAATTTCTTGGTCATTTTTAATTAACGCCCGTGAGTTACCTTCGAAACAATTCTGTTATTATTAGTTCCGCACCCATTTGATAACACTAATATTCCTCCAACCTGCTGCTTAATTGTTATAAAATTAGATAACAATACACTAAATATGCAACATTATGTTGGGTAAGCTTAATCAAAATCCCATTTTATATTCAAGATTTAAAGTTTTTATTTTCCTAGATTTGAAATAAAGCAACCATAAAAATTTTTGTTATATGATCTTTTCTTCTTTTTTCGACAAAAACTTCCTTATAAATTACCCGTCTTGTGAAAACAGAAAAATTAGAAGAACATCCCACATGAGATTGAGTTTTTGAGCATTATTAAACTAGATTTTTATTCAATCCAATTATTAAAAAAATTAGAGCGGCATAAAATTTATATTCACGATCATGAGGCCGAGATTTCGACAAGATGAACCACTTTTCGACATTTGATCTTTTAACACCTGATTTTATAACATATCATTTATAAATGGAGGAACATCTTAGAATAAATAATAAATATAACAGCATGGCTTACTCGCATTTACCTACACTGATTTATTATTCATAAAATAGAAATTTTGATATTGTCATCAGGTAAATCATCTATTTTATCGAAGAATAATTAAATATAGCTTCTAAAGACTTGATTAGCCGTAATAAATTCGTCAAATGGTGCATTGATAAGAACTTAAATTATAAAAATATTTCCTTTTAATGTGCAACTGGTTGATAATCTTTAAATTGTTTCCCCAGCCTTTTTTATGCCAGACCACAATTATAATTATATAAAAATTATTATGCCCTAGATCTGCGTGCAACTCAAGATTTTTATAATTCATCCATTTTTTATTGCCCTTCCCGTTCCTCAATCCCCTGGTGTAGCGTGTGCCATAAGTCTAAAAGCACTAATCTATACTCAAAGGAAAAAATAAATTGACGAAAAAAATGTCGAAATTTATTGTCGTTGGTTAAAATTTGTACAAATTCGAATATTTTGTTAAATTAAGAGTCAAGCATCACAAAAAAATACGAATGCTCTAACTTGGGAAATGGACGCCCATGTTTAAGCATGATTTTCCAGCGCGATAAAAGAAGTGCATTTGAGTAAATAAATATAAATTAATAATACACTTAGATAGCCAAAAAAGAATATCAGTTTTTATATTTGATGGTTTGCTTTTAGCAATCAATTTCTTAGAACAAACGAATGAAACTTATCGATATTTTTTGTGTATTCATTGATTAGTGTTGTTGTTTATGATCTAAAAATACATTAAATTATAGACATAATGGTTGTATTTAATAATGCCCCATTGCCGTAAATTTTAAGAAACTTTAAACAATTAGCTGGATCAAACTCTTTCGAACTAATTTAAGACAATTTTAATTCAATGTTTAATGGTCGTTATTTGTGGTTTTCCTTTCACTTTCAGGATTACTTCTCTTATTCCCTCATTGCAGTTGCTCCATTTATTTTATGCAATTTATTTTAATTTTATCAAAAAGATGAAACTAATCAAGCAGCGTTAAACTAACTCGATCGCTAAAAATTTTTATATGATTTCGACAACAAACGAAGAAATTTATTGTTACAAAAAAGGCACTTATCACCTTCTAGCCTAGATTACCGTTGAGCTAACGTGTTTGAAACCGTTACTCGATACAACCCTTCTAGTAAGAGAAAGAGTTTGAAAAATTTACACATGAATTCTGCCTCAATTTTTATGATAAAAGTTCAGTTTTATCATTAATATTTTAGATAAGGGAGATAAATATATTTATTCAATATTTTTTTGACGGTAAGGCTAAATGAACCCTTAATTTATGAATAAATACCATATGACGATGATCCTTAACAATTTCAAATGTATTTTTATGTTTGATGTGAGATTTGCTAAATAATAATTTTTAAATTTTTACATCCATTTTTAGTGCATTTTCCATTTTTTTAAATTCTTTGATGTGATAATTCCCGCATGCTTATTTGAATAGTGAAATGTAATTTCTTAAATTATTTTGACTAATTTGATACTGGCGTGCATTCCTGACGACATTAAAATTGCCTGAAAAACACAAAAGGAAAAATCTTGATATTCTGAAGAAAGTAAAAATTTATCGATATCAGAGACCTTAATTAGAATTAGAATACATCAGGTGAAATTTAATCATTCTAGCTTAAAATAATGCGTCTTTTTTAATCTCACATGGCATCTCGATCTCTTGGCCAAAAATTAAGAGTCATGACAATATGAGGTCCCAACAAGATGCTGAAGAATAAATGGGTTTGTGCGGTTCATTTAATATTTATGGGGTAATTATTGGCGATTCTCTCTTTATTTTTGACAACTGATAGAAATAATGAAAATTCTAGCATCTCTTCAACACAAAGAAAGTATTTGAAGCATGCAAAGTCGAGCTCAAAAATGACAATTCGCTGGCATATTACATAATGGCAAAAATCTGCCATTATTTCTAACAAAAGATGCCCTTAGGAATTTTTTTGGCTCTAAAGAGTTTTATACGTTTCTTAATAGCCTAAACGCATATTTTATTCGTTTCAAATCTATAATTAGATGCGGATACAAAATTAATTGGGGAGTGGATGATGCCAGCTATCAATATGGAGTTTAAATACAAATAAAACCTGGCTTGAAGGATAAAGCTTTTTATTTAAGAGAGATTTAAGCCTCAAAAAACCCTATTTAACAAATAAAAGAGTTTGGTGATGTGTTTTCGTGGAGAATTTAAAGTGAAAATTCTCTCTCTTGTGGGTTTTTCTGCAAAAGCTAACACAGGAAAAGTGCAGAAATTAAAATTTCGATACGATTCATCATCACATTCATTAAAGAAGAGTCAGTATTCATATCACACACTTGCAACTACTCACATGGAAAATCTTAATAATCTCACCCCTGTAGCGAAACTGGAGTTATAAAGATATATAATGATAAGGTTTTGTAAGAAAGAAAATAGAACGTTTTCTAATAAAAAAATAAAATATCGTTAAGTTATTTTTTACTCCATCCCTTCGCATCGGAAATATCCGCTCAAATTTTGGACAATAGGTTGGATGATCAATTTTATGAGACACAGTTTGGATTCCAGCACTTGTGTAAAACACTCAGTTTTTACATGGAAAAGAATTGCTAGGACATATTACTCTCTAATTAACATAAAATATCCAAGCAATTTGTTGTGGCTCAAAAAATAATTTTTATCAGATGACTAGACGGGTGTTAATCCAATAAATACGTTGTTTAAATGATGACTGTTTCGATAAACAAAATATATTCTAAGACTTTGCCGCAAAATAGACAGCAAATGATATGACACAAAAAATTAAACCCACTCATATTAAGAATTGTGATAAATAGACAGAAAAATTTACATTTTGCATAATGATTTTAAATATTAGGATCCAAAATGAACAAAACGAATTTTGTTATCATCACAGCATGAAACCATGGCTGGTTCACAAGGAGAATGGGCTGTCCAGATGATAGCCGAACTAGATCCGATATGTAAGGAACATATTTTTTCTCCTGTACCGGCTATTCCAACAGTCCTTGAGAAGATTTTATTATCAAGGTAAATAACTTTGATAAAATTTTGCTTGATTACCGTAATCTCCATTTTGGTTAAAATAGCAGGGATTTTCCTTGATTAACATATGAGTAGCGAAATCATATGATTTTAGCATGTGACCTGATATGGAAACGTATTGAGATACAATTTCGGACGTCCCAAAGGCGACAAGACCCATCAATACTGGATGACAGCACATACTAATATTTAGGCGGGTATCTCATAACTTTTACCCGATGAACTAAAGCATGCGGACAAAATCTTAATCATTATAGGAAACATTTTATTACTTCATAAGAATTATGACAACGATAAAGGGTATGAACACATCTGTTGCTGATCCCATCCCATATATGGATATAATAATAAGCATACCTTGACAGAGCCATCATTGCTCGCAGTGACATACATACGGGGCCAGTCGAATCGTATTGTCACTGAATTAATGGAATTAGAATGTATATCAGGGCAGGATTATTTGTAGCATAACAACTAAGGGTGTTAATATCATAGAGGCGAACTAAATTAGTTGTAAATGTACGTGTAGGATGATCTACCGCTACAAGAATAAAATCTCCAGTAGGATGGCACGAAATAGAATTTATACTTTCGACATCCTAATGTTAAAGTAATTTTTAGACATTTATAGATTTAAAAGATTTTTTCATCGTTGATTTGGATAAATCGAAAAAATGAATGACGCAATCTTCACTTTCCCGAGCAGAGAAACCCATTTGCTGGATGAAAATCTAAACAATTAATTTTCTAATATAATATTATTTGTAATATTTAACTGATGTGTTATCGTAAAGAGTTTTAATGACTGGATGATTTTTTGGCGGCACAAAATCTTCTTGTACAGGTTTTCCTGATTTATCGAGTTTAGCGTCGATTGTTCGCATCATAATCCGCTCAACCTCAAGAATCTTATTTTGACCCAAATAATTACTTTAATAGAATTGTCTTGTGAGCCGGTGGCAAGGAAGACGACCTATTATGATCACACGGATTACCATCGCAAGAGAAATGCTGCACATGTTGGCGGAGCCTTATGTGCTGTTTGTATATATTGAAGTATAGTCGGATATTGGAGGTGATGATAAATATAAAAATAAGGCATCGAAAAAAAACTATCCGCAACAATATCAAAATCAAGGCATGCACTTTTGCGTGACACTTTGGCTTAGACAAGATTTAATATCTTCATAATTTACAATTTTAGGAATCTAAATAAATTTATATGAAAATTTACTATGGTTTGTACGATTTTCGGTATTTTCGTGTAGCGCAAAGTAATTGAGGAGAAGGTGGAACCTTATTTATTTTCAATTCCAGTAACATTTCCTAGATGACTTGCCGAAACATCAAGACCGTCGTAGAGAAGTTGCCTGTAATTTCAAATGTCACCTAAACTACCCAATGATGAGACGATAAAGGTACTCATGTTCTTTCATAGAATCATACGCCATATTTGTACTTGCGTGCCTTGCAATAATTGAGAAATAATCATTTGGCATAGTTTTTCACACCAAAAATTAAAAAAAAATGATGATTGAAATTTAAAAAATGTATTGTTTCAACTTTCAGTCAATTTAAACGCGATGACGGTTTTAATCACGGACCGATACTATTGTTTTGCATCCTACTACTCTTCATCGTCGGATTTCTCATTGTAGGACTACTCGTCCTAAGATTATTAATCTAGTGAACTATCCATTAGGGTCCAGTAAATCTAAAACAAGATTCGAATTCGATTCGAAAAGTTCGAATCGCTATATGGCTAACAGGCAATATAATTAGCCAAATAAAAATTTCTGTAGGCTTTTAGGAGTCAATAAGAATTCTTTAAAAATGTATTAAATTTGAGGAAATGAAAAGAAGCTGCAAAATATGCCTAAATTTATAAATTAAGTATCACATTGTAAAACGAAATGATTTATTAAATATCTTCGCCAAATTTCTCTGCATCTTAAATGAATACACATCTGGTTTAATAATTAGTATTAGCATTCAAAAGCATATTTTAAAATTTTTATGTAATATTTTTCCATAATCAGTGGAGTTATACGATTTAATTTATTTTTGCCCTAAAATATTTAAATAACGCTTGATTACAGAATAAAGTTTGCCATAAAGGTGGAAGCTAAAATTTAATTCATGCGTGCTGTATATGCGTTTCGAAAAAAAGCACGATTCGCAGGTTTCTACCATCAATGTTTTGGCCCTTATGGATTTTAACAGGAGTATTCCTTTAAAATTATACTAAGTTTTTTGTCAATTCAAATTCCTTCTTAAATTAAATTCGAACATGAAAATACATTAGAGTTGTAGGGTATTTAATAAATGTATGAGAACTTTCAATTATCTGTAAACTCTAGTATATTTGATTTTTTAGCAATCAGTAATAGCAAATAGATTCCGCACACTGCAATCAGGTAAACAAAGGATGTTATTACATGTGTAATTACAAAAGGCGGCTCTCATTCCATTATCTATCACTTATTTTAAAATCAGAATAAAAATTAAAACTTAAAAATTATAAATTAGCTGAAATACTGTAAACAAATAATTTTCTGCGATAAACCTAAAATTGTTTCAATTTAGGACGATAATATTGTATTAGAAAATAGCTAAAGCACACATAAAATGAAAATAAAGGCACTACATTTGAAAGAAAAGAAGTCAATAGTTTAAAAATACAAAGGTAGGAAACAGTTTTCACCTTATTTTCCTCTATCTGTGATGTAATGGCTACTCGATCTTAAAATATAATTAGAGCTTTACCTAAATTGACATCATTATATTGTATTCTTCATCGTCATTGGTAAAATGTATTTTTTTCAAAATAATATCCTATTAAACTTCCAGCTTAACCTACTGGTGTTAACTACCTGATTCCTCATTGATAAAAAGGGCTATAATTGTATGTTTAAGGACATGAATAGAACCGAATTATCCTTTAAGGTGATAAAATTAGAATATATGGACTGTCAAGATGTAATCTCTGCCTATGGGCGCGGAACACTCAAAGTATTGCCCGAAAATTTGGTCAAACTGTACATCTTTCATCTTCTGATCGTAAAATGTATTTTTCCGGCTGCGATATATTATCTGTAAAAATTATAAGACCACAGGCACACATAATAGTTTAAAATTTTAATTAATTAAACTAATTCCAAACACATCGCTAATAATAACAATTATCGATTGTAAATCTGCGACCTTTTCGATTCCAATTCAAAATAATTTTTAATTTTCACGTGATGGAATTGCTTGAACAACAAATATATTTCAAAAATAATATCAAGGAATACAATCTCTGTAAATATGAAGTCATATCAACAACGTTGCTATTTATTGAATGTTTTGAAAAATAATTCAAGAATCAATGAACAACTCATAAATATTGAGGATTAGGATTGCAGAAAGGTGTGTTAAAAAATAGCGTAATTTAATAGAAGGAGAAAATGGATGGTTTCCGGACATGGAAGAACCGATCTTCTAATATGTCTTCAATCAATAACATACATATCTCACAGATAAAATATTAAATCAATTACAATAATATTAATAAATTTAATATTGTTTCTGCTTCTAAGATATTTTAAGAAATTAATATATTACATCTATTGATTAAGCATTATAAGAAACAATAAATTCAAAATCTTAGATGAAGTTCCGTAGAGATAAAGGTTCACAGTATGAATCATGTCATGATGAATAGTCCCCAAAAAATTTTTTTATGAGATTTCAAATTAGAATATTTTTCTGGTATACAATATCAAGCCTTAAATGTTATGCACAAAATGACGCGAAATATTCTCTTATTTGATTTGTAATTGTTGTCAATCCCGGGTAGTTTATCTTGAATTGTCCACCGACATAAACTCTCACCGAACGCGGTTGTTGTAATAGATCTAATTAACACAAATAAACCTATAATTCTGCTACATGATTATTGATTAATTAATAAGAAGTAGCATAAAGTGGAGAAAAAACTGAGCTAAATAAAACAACACATTATAGCCCCCCCGGTCTCCAACGTCGCTCTTGGCCCAATGAAAAACACCAGTAATTTAAACATTATCTGGAAAAACTGATCGTTTTATTTAAGACAAGGAACGCAAGAATCTTTTATTTAATATTCTTTAGTTTGACAATTTTTATCAGGCAAGTCAAATGTCTAAGAAATGGAATGACAAAAGGACTGTTTAAAATTCTTTCTGCCTATAAATTTTATCATTTAAGCAACTTTAATGATAATTACTGATGGGTTGAACAAGGTATGAGAATCAAATTCAGTTTATAAATGGCTATGCAAAGCGAAATCGTAAAGTATTTTTTTCGCGTTATGCTCTAAAATTTTTTTAATAGAAGCGTTAAAAATAAAATTTAGTTTATTATCGGAAGAATAACAAATTTTTTTTGATTGTTGTTTTCCTAAACGTGAGTTAGTTCAATTCATCACGCCATCACAACCACGACTCGATAAAAACAAAAACTAAAATATTGTATTTCGATTATAACGGAACAAATGAAACACGTGAAAGATAATAATTATATTAAATTAATTTAATTACTAATTAACGAGTCAATAATTGAAAACTTTCGACATTGAGGACGTCATTTTCTATTTTTCATTTATGCTTTGATTTAGGAACGTCATCGAAATGAATTAATTCTCTAAGAGTTGGGTTAATGATAAGTACAGTATTATTTTTGTCTAAACATTGTGCGATTCTAGCAAAAATCACTTCTAGCTGTTCCCTTAAAAAATTTAATAAGTTATTTACCATGAACTAAAAAATAAGCCTTTACAATAAATTCAACCAATAAACTAAATCCGTGTAAAAAATACTTTGATTCTGACGAAAACTGTTTTGGTATTTGAAACGAGAAAAATTTTAACCTAACCATTATTTTCATTAAAGACTAGGATTTTTAATAACTGATCGGGATTTAAAGAGAAGAGACCTTATCAGAACATTAAAAGATCCTTTTTACACTGTAAAACCTTATTGATCAGTGACAATTTTTGATAATAACGCCATTAATTTGGAAATTATTTGAATGGTACTAATTCGTAAAATCAGACGATTTAACTCGCAATTAAATGTCCCAATTTACCAGGATTTAGTTAAAAAAAATACATGAATCTAGTGAAGAAATTCAAATGTACCAGAAAAATATTTTACAATTAATATATGACTTTTGCCTTGAGAATAGTTCAATGTGATTAAACATAAACTGATGAATTAACTCAAATATTTTTAGCCGTTTTCTTAGACTTAAAAATCAAAGTAAATCATGAAATTTTAAACCTTAAGGTATGAACACCTGTATTTAATTATAAATGAATTTTATATTAAAATTTTTATGTGACTTTTTTAATCAATTATTGTTTTGAAAGTCATTTCTAGTAAATGATGTTGAATTCCAGTTTACTTTCATTATTTTTAATGTTAAATACAGTATTAACGCGAATAATTGTTATTTTTTCTTTATTACGATCGCTCAGCAATTCAAAAAACAATAAAATACACCTTTGAAAGAAAATTCAACGCATGAGCAACTTTTTTTACATTCAGAAAGAACTTATGATGTGCTATCAAAAACATCTCATCGTGGATAAGCCTCCTCCGCAAAGTGATAAAAATTGACCTTAACCAATTTAAAATCCTGTCACCAGTCAAATTCATAGCAATTTAGCTAATAATAGGAAAACAGAAAATAAAAAGACATACTCAGAGCTTTTTCTTTATTAGGATTAACAGTGATACCTCGCATAACGTACTCCTCGGATAACTTACGCTGCGCATAACGTAATTTTTTTTTGCTGATAGATAACTCGCATAACGAATTTTGCTTCTCACAATGAACTAAATCAGATTCCACTATTTCGCTTAAGCGCGCGTTGTGATGAAATATCATGTGGTCTTCAAATCGAACGATATCAACACACAAAATGGCTTAAAACAGAGGTTTTAATTTTTTTTTCCTTCATAAAAAGTAATTTTTTTGTTATTGTATTTTAATGCACAGCATGCTTCGCATCACGATCGTTTCGCATAAAGTCTTACTCCTAGAACGAATTAAGTACGTTATGTGAGGTATCACTGTAAGTTTAATAAAAAATATTTCTTTTTTTGATTGTAGCTATGGTACCCAAGAGGTAAAATTAATACATTGGTCAGGGTTACGAATATACTTTTACCAAAAATTGCGGTGTCAAGCATGTAATTTTAGAGATTTTATTGTCGAATATTCTCACTGTCACAGAATGTTTAGAGATTTTAAATCATTGACTCATCAAATTAATGCTATCTTATCTACCTAGTTGTTTAAATGCATTCCATTCCTGCTACACAGAAAAAATGGCATTATTTTAACATACATATCTGATTAATTTCTATGTGCAAAATTCAATCGATAAGGTAGCACGTTAAAACTTGCGCACGTTTGCTAATATAACAAACTGCATTTGTGACGGCAAAATTAAACTTTAAATCATCTGATTATGATAATAATTAAAAACACATAGAAAAGTCATCAGCCATAATTGTAATAGAAAGATTAGAAAAGAAACTATCGAAATTCTAAAACTTTTGACCATGGAAAACTAAATTTATTAAACATAGCCATATTTCTGTGACTAAAATAATTAGAGGGTCAAGTTTGGGGCTTAAAGCTTATTCTTTTTAACGATAAACAACAGAATTATTAAAGTATTCGAAACTGCGTTGATGATTTATTCTCTTTTTGTTAGGAGAAAAATAATTTAAGATTGAGAAGATTAAATAATTCTAGAGTCTAGATTTAAGTATATTAGCTAATAATGCTATAATTAAGAAGCTTTTGACTTTTTAGCTTTTCTTGGCTTGCTATCCCATGCGGAATTAGCTTTCGCCGAAGGTTCAGACTTGACGGGCTGAAGTGGTGGTGCAACAATTTTTTGATCCTTGTTAATTTTCGGTCCACCGAAGAACCAAAATCCCGCCACCAAAGCGTGATATAAAAAGAGGGAAAAAGATGCCAAAAATCTAACTAAAAAATCAAATATTTACCCAACGGCAACCTGAGGAGTTATATCTTCCTTCTTTTGTATACCGTTAAATCAGATGTTTATAAATTTCTTACATTGGTATGAGAACGGTCAAGGCTAATGAAGTTATAATCGCTGAAAGTAGTAATAGACTGTGTAATTTTGTCCTTAAGTTTAAAAATAATCAAACGCTATGCGCTTAAAAATGGCCATAAAGGGTATACTAGAAGAAAGAGAAGAAAAAGATTCTGAAAACTGAACAAGACCAAGAATAACCATGGACAAAATCGCGTATTCATAGAATCTAGGATTACAAATATCAAATACTTTATTTGATAGAGCAAGAAAAATAGCGCAAAACAAACAACCCATTTGCGAATATACGAGTTTGCGTTTTTCTAATTAAAAAGCATGGAAATACTGCTGATGTCTTAGAAACTTGTAGTTTGATTAGCATCCCCAAAAATAAGCCATAGAAATAATTAAACACAGTTTTCCATGAAATCTTTTTAATTATTTTATAGATACGTTGAGAAGGTTGATGGTTTGAGCACAACCAATGGATCTTTTTGACGCTCCTATTATAAATTAAAATATCTACCATCACTATAAACGAGTAAATTTGATAGCTGGTGCATAGGAGAGCGTATGGAAGGGAAAAAATTGCAATTCTGCATTCATACGTTTTAGTGAGAGAAAGTCGTAAGCGGGGAAGAAATTTGTCGGTTATGTATTCTTCAAAGGCTGATAGAATGACAAGCCATAAAATAGTGGCTGAAAAAAAATTCATCAGATCTCTTGGGCCGGAAGCGAATGTTCTCTGATGCAAAGAGTAAGTGACTAGGGGGATAAATAAATCGAAATACCATTTGAAGCTGGAGTGGTTTCGTGATTAAGAAAAAGAAATGGCTGAAAATATGGTTTTGTGATCTTTTATGAGAATCAAAAACATACTGTGAGCATCTGCAAAGATATAATAGCCATAAGCATGCAACAAAATACGTCGCCTTGATTGTCGATGTAAAATTCCTTTGAAAGAAAATTCTGACTCTTTTTCTTCTTACGATTAATATTCATGTTGATGAAAAACAAGATAATTCGCTATGAGTCGTTAAATATGGCCGATAAATGTCTGACTAAATTTGTTATTTTCTCTTAAGTAATCCTCTTTATTAATATTTTTTTTAAATGAAGTGATGTTATGAAATCATTTTAGATATATTTTGCTGAATCATAACTAACAACCGTGCTGTAACCTAATTAATTGATTATATATAATTAGAATAAAAAGTTTTTCTTGATAAAATCTCTTAATTTTTGATATCTTGATCATAATTACTGCTTTAATACTAATACTTATCAGATTTTGTAACTTAAGATCCCTTTTGACTGAAAAGCGTATCATCTTTTATACCTTTAAGACTTATTTGCTTATAATTTCTTATCGTGACATTAAAAATTCATCAAATATAAATTCTTCTATTAATCACTCGGTTATTAGTTTTGTTCTATAAATTATCAATTTATAACAGAAACTTTCATTGTATAAAAAATAAATAATTTGAGAATGTTGCGCTTTGAACTAATTTTGACAATGAAGTGCGTGCTACGTGTGCGATATCATTCAGACAATCATATTAACACTAAAATTTTGTAATCCTTGCTAATACGTGCGAAAAATACTTTTATAAGTATGATATTTTTTATTACTATTTCGCTACTTCATGGATATTTAAAATGAAAGGAAATTTTAAATTATTTACCAATATCAATCGAATTGAAATCCTGATAAAATTATTCTCATGCTAATTAAATAATATTCCGAAAGTGTATATATTCTCATATAGACTCTATCCTAACTTCTTATATGTGCAATTATGGCGCTCTAACACACTTTTAAGACACTGAGCTATCAAAGATCGCTAAATAAATAAAAATTTTTTTTAGTTGTTTGCAAATAATTTAATTAATTCTTTTAGTGTCAAAATCGTTAAAAAATCAAGAATAAGAACAATAATAGAGCACCCATGTATAAAGTTGAGTCATTTTATACCTTCTCAATGATACAACAGTTGACTTATTATGATACATGCGTGATATATTTTCAAAACACAAAGACTAGATACAGCGATGTAAGGTGTCTTAACGTTATTTATTAAGGTCAAAACATAACGCTAGTCTTAATTGTGCACGGTAACTTAAATTTACAGAAAAATACATCCAATATTGCTCATATGTAATTAATTTATTATAAATGTTTTATTTACGCTAGATTATAGAATATTGCAAAAAGGAGCAAAAAAATAATTTATACCCGTTGGTCATTTAAGAAAGGTCTTACAAAAGGATAATCCTGCCACAATAGCAAGATTGGGCGTAAAAAATTTAAATTTGTTACATATTCAAACCTTATTATGGGGTAAAACAACAAGAAGTGATAATTTAGAGTAGATCTATTTAAAGTATTTTTGTCTACGAGAGTTAATTCAATGACTAAATTTTCAATCACTATATTTTATTTCATTGATAAACCCCTTCATATTCTATAAACGTAAGAAAGTTTTAATTAATATTATAATTTAATCACAACGCCTTAAGTTTCACCCGTTCGCCTATTTCTACAATAAAGAACTCAATCAACCTTCTTGAGCGGCCACTAAAATGGTGATGAGCGACAGTTAGGATAGTTAGTAAAAATGTTTTAAAAATAAAACACAAAAAATAAAAACTAAATAATAATAACGCCTACTGTAAGTCTATTTTCGATCATTGTTAAAGTCAAAATCTTCGATAAGTTTTGGATGGTACAGATGATCGACTAAGACAATGTAAATTCCGTGATGATGTTGGTTTTTGCTGTAAATAATAATGAAATATCAGTAATTAATATATTGTTACGAACGGAATATAAGAATGAGCAGGTTCATGGGGAGTATTTAATGTTTCAGGTAGGACAGACCTGAGACGATCAACAGTTTGTAAGGGGATACGTTGAGTCGGAAATTTTACCATAAAAATAATTACAAGATTTCCTCTGTGAATAGATTCGCGCATTTTTAAGCCCATTCCTTTTACAATACGAAATTCACCATGTGAAATAACGTCATTCTGACAGTTTAATTTATAGTAGTTATCATCGACGTATTTGAAAATTTTAGTAAACCCAAACATTGATTCTTTAAGAGTAATTTCCATTTCCATTATGATATCGTCCTTTGACTTTCTAAATTGAATATCAGGTTCAATATTCAAAAGTACCATTAAATCGGTGTGAGACGACTTTAGTTGGTTACCAAACCCTTTTTCAACAATAATTTCTCCATCATCTGCATTAAATATCTGCAGAGTTATTTTTCTGTTAATTTTAACGTATTTTGTTCCGCTGCATTCCAAACAAAGTGTAGAATTACCACAACAGCATGGATTTGTTGCGTCATCTTTGGATTGAATAGACTTTTGACAGTTTATGCAGTTTTCTTTTGTTCTTGTCTCAACCTTGCAAGTATTACAGAGTGATTTGACTGAATAAGAAACAACTGATTCTAAACCCAAGTACATGTCTTTTAAGGACACTGTATGACTGATATATACGTTGTCGTAAGGTGATGACAACAGGTTTCGAATATTTACTTCTTCGCAGCGCGCTTTAGCTGCTTTTGGTGAGGAAATATGATTGAGAACAGCTGATATACCTTTTAAATCGTAGATTTTCTTCAATTCTGGGTCTAAGAGAATATTTTTAGCCTCGGTCAATTTTTGCATGATTTCGACGTCACCACCTGGATTCTTGTCAGGATGAAACTCTTTACATTTCTTGTAGTAGGCTTTCTTAATTTCAGTTAGATCAGATGAATGATTGACTCCAAGAATATCGTACAATTCATTTTCAATTGGATTCATTCAAACGTAGAGCAGGATACGAAGTAATGTTGCGAAGTTTGACCACGGGATTATGCGCAGTACTTAAACAATTAAATGATTAAAATTCAAAAAAAATGCCGAAAAATTATAATAGACGCTTTTTAACACGTGATGACTCGATTTAAAGTTGAAAATAAGTCAAAAATCCATTTAACACCTTCATTTTTTAATTAAAATAGAACTACTTTCTTTGCATGATAAAAAATGAAAAATTTTTTTAACTTATAATTTGTGAAGCTTTTTTATTATTGGTTGTTTGCGTCAAGCGACAAGATGTTGGTCACTTCTAAAGCTTTATGCCAAATAAGCCGGTACCTAAATTCGTGCGTTTGTAGATGAAAAGCAGGTTAATTCTTGTAGATGCTAAATAAAAAGAATAATTTATTTATATTTAATCATTTTAAATGCAAATAATAGATTTGCTGCGAATATAAAAGTCAAATGGAATTGCCTTACGTGAGTGTTAAATTACTCCATCAGGAGAGCGTTATAAAAATAATTTCTATTTTATATGCTTTTTTAACATATTGAAATCTACTGAATAAATTCAAACAATGTTTTAAATTTATTTATTCAAAAAATTAGCCGTGAATTAGTCAAAGATTTATTTGACTTTTAAAGATTTTTCTAAACGAGAATGTTTTTATTTTTGGGTTTTAAATTGCTGCAACAAACAGTGATGGCTGCAAAACTACTCAGGATGTTATAACTCGTACATTTGAACTAGATTTATAATCAAGAAATGTTAAAAAGCTTTCAAGGAAGTTTAATTAGAACCTAAGCCTAACACCTCCATATTTAACACTAAAACTTAGTAAACGGACCTTAATTGCTTAGTTCAATGAAAATCCTGTTAAAATTAAGAAAACACTCAAATTTAAAATATTTTTTCCTTTTTACACGGAAATAAATTATCGTTATATAGAATTCACCTTATTCAAACTATAATTTTGTACTAAGTTTTATGATAATAATAAAATCAACTTTGAGTTCCTGCATTTTGACGCAACTGCTGCTGTCACAGAATTAATCCTCTATTAAAAAGAGTTCTGTAGTCATGATTGAATAGAATCATCATACGTGGCCTAATTTATTTTAAAGTATTATACATTAAATTTAAAGTTCACCGCATATAATAAAAAGCATTAAGTTAAAATTATTCACACAATTTTGGTATTTTTAAAATCTTTATTCATATGTGTCAAAATAAGGCACGAAAGATGGTAGTTTTTTTCTACCACCATTATACAATAATTTATGCTCCGATTTCAATGCAATTAATCATCATAAAATATGTTTAAAAAGTTATCTTTAGCTGTG
The DNA here is from genome assembly GCA_038021265.1 of Cyprinella venusta. Taxonomy (NCBI): domain Eukaryota; kingdom Metazoa; phylum Chordata; class Actinopteri; order Cypriniformes; family Leuciscidae; genus Cyprinella; species Cyprinella venusta. Next base: position 51,742 of record JBBNEX010000073.1, on the reverse strand, counting down.
AATTACTTTTTATATGGTCTAGTTGAAAACCATCATACAAAAATAAGGAACGTTATTATCCGTAATAAAAATCTCTTGATAACAATAACTAGCCAAAGCGAGGAACCTTTAAGAGAAAAGAAAGCACATAGTGTTGAAATAGTCGGCTATAAATATATTAAAGTAAAACTTCACTACCTGAAAATGATCTGAGCGAATTTGACGAATGCACTTTTTGACAATCAAATGTTACATTAAGGAAAAAAATTGTTCGTTATTTTAATATGTTAGAATTATATTGTTGTTTAACGATGTTATATTTTTTAAACAAGAAAATGTGATATCCATCTGATCGACTCTCTTTCCTTCATCACAATCTTCTGGACTAATTAAATTTGAGAATTTCATAATGGTTTCCATAAGTTGACCTCTGGTGAAAATAATAATACTTCATTGATGGATTTTGCCGTCGCTACTCAAAACTGCGCAAATTGAATATTTCTTCCATGGAAGTCTGGCATGGTCTTATGAACTCTTCTACCTGTACATTTCTTCCATATTTTAAAAGAATAGGAAGATTAATCCCTATTTAGCCGGAATGCACAACATCAAACATGCAATATGTAATTCTTCTTGAAAAATGTTTACCTATCAAAAAATACATGAGGGTATTCGAATATTCACACAAAGTTTTAAGGCGGTTACTATGTATCGGTTCCACTCTAAGTATTTTAGGTGTAATTTTCATTTTTATTCCTTTGTGAAAGCATGTTCAACAAAGTCAATATGTGAGGGTTCTGTTGTGGTTATTATTTTGTTTTATCTGATGAAAGAATATTATTTTCTTCAATTAGGCATTTGTTTAAATCAATGTGAATCAGTAAAATTTTTATATTTATAGAAATAACTACTTCCCTCATAAATCTTTATCTATGTCAGAGTTTCTCAACCTTTTTTGTGCAAAGCCACATCGAGAATTTTATAGAAAGTCTACGCTTTCAATCCAGGTTTATCTTAATAGTTTTATTGATCAATCGTGTTAAACGTGCCCCTGTTTAAATTCAATTGCTCCCGATGAAATCAAATTAACCACACGTGGAATGTGATCCCCACGCTAGGAAACAGTGATCTATGATTTTTCATCTTTCATGGCAATAATCTTTCCACTATCATTATTTAATACTGTACCATCAACTTATCTGTGTTATCGATGGCAGTAATTCGGTTTATTCTGCTCCTTTTTATGTCAAACTCCATTAAAATTGGGTCTAAATACTTGACAGGCTGATAAATGTCACCATCAGTCTTGGATTATGGCATGTAAATGTTAGGCGAACTCAATAAGATATCTTCCTCGTATACACGACCGATTTTTTTCAACTCTTCAAGGGAATATTTTAGTAAAATTAACTCGCTTTGTCATAATTTAGATCGAACTATATCGCATGTGAGTTTATAAGTTGATTTAGTGTCCAGGTCGCAGTTCTTGCTTAATTAATCAACCCTACTGAAAAGAAAAATTGGTATCCTCTGGCAGAGTATGACCTAACTTGCACATTTAAGACTAAACCGACATTTTGCGTGACCTATATGTTCGCGATGTAGCAGGCAGCTAACAATCTCAGGTGTTAAATCAGCCTGCTGAGTTTATAATAAAGTGTATGTGTTGTTCGATAAATTGATCAGTTTAACACGCGAAATCCCGACTACGGTAAAAATATGTCAAATGAATAAATATTTTTGAAAATAAATCGTATTCTATTTACGCATGCTAAATAAAATTAAAATTTATTAAGGTTTTGAAGTTTATTAGGCTTGGCCACACATTATGGGACAGAGAATTTGAAATTTGATCCTCCGCATATCCTGCAATAATAAAAACAAATACGGACAAGGCTTGTTATGAATTCTTTCTTTATTTAAAATTTCAGCTTCGAATTTGCATTCTTTACAGATAAACATTGTAGAAAAGTTATTGACCGCCACTGAAGTTATTTTAGTAGAGTCTTTTGGGGAACTTGAGTTTGGATAATCTTTAGTCTAAAATCAACCAAGCCTATTAAAACCATGAAAATAACTTTTTCATTATTAAATGTGCTTTTAGTATCTAAAGGCTTTTGAACGAGAAATAATTGAGTTTTATCATTGGATTTGGGGTAAGAATCTGGAACGGGTTCGTTTTCTTGTACGGTATCACAAGCAGACGTATTATTTTCATGGATAAAAATTGGGAACGAAATGTTTGCTTTTTTAAAAATATTGACAATGTTTTCTGAAGAAAATTTTCGTTTCTTGGGGGTTTCGAGATTATTTTTGATAAAATCAGATACTTTGACATCATTTTGGTCTTTAATCAAGTTACACTTATCTGAATATAAATTAAATTTAAAAAAATAAAAATATGCATTCTTTATATTTTTTACTACTATGGTACATGGACGGAATCGTGCCCGTAGCGATGTAATTAGTAAATAGAGATTTAGAAACGGGAGTTGATTTAGTTGAAAAAACTCTCATAATGAATTAAATGGAAGTGATAATAATAATTAAACAGATTCAAGGTCTTTATTTTTCGCCGCCAGACGAACCTCCTCGCCATAATGCACGAAAATTACTCTAAATTATTCTAATAAATTTGAAAAATACAATTGATAAGACGTACAAATTTGCATATGAGAATTTAATACGCGTGCTTATTTGAAAGTTTAGACCAGTTCTTCAACCGAAATCTTTCAAGAATAGTAGATAAAGATATTAACGTAAACTTGATTCGATATAGACTAAAAAATGATCATTTTTTTTAATTAAGACAAATAAAAATGATGAATCCTGCTTTTTTAATAAAGGATTAAAATGGCGTCTTAAAATCTATAAAATGGAGAAGAAATGTTGTCAATAGTTTATAGAATACTCTAATAAAATAAAAAAATGAAATTTTTAAGATAATATACTGGGTAATTACTCTTATTTATAATTTTATTGGTGTTTAATCAAGTTATACTGATTTTTATTTAATTCAGTGAAAGATAGAAGGCTTTAGCTGTATTAAAACAGTCCTGGAAATAAATGAAGCGAATTGCCGGTTAACACCATTTTTTAGAGCGCTCATTTAATTTTTATCAGTCTATAAGGATGGATGCTTGCAAATATTTCGTTTATCATTATAATGAAACTTAATGAAATGTACAACTTAAGGTTTTGAATTTTATTCTTTAAGATTGTAAATCGAGCAAAAATTATATATGTGTCTAAAATTATTAATTGAAAGCCAAAAGTCGTACATTTTATCAATATGCGAAGGATGATGATGAATATTTTTAATTATTTTAACAATATGCATCGAATATCGTTTTAACATGACAAAGAAGATAAAATTATGATTATTGGGGCAACACAAAAGCCTTTGTTAAGCGGTCTTAATTTTTTTACATTCACTGCAGTGAAATGTTTCATTTTAATGTAAGTTTTCGAATTCCGAAATAATAATTAAATTATTTAAATCAATAAATTAATTTTACCAATGACTAAGATCGTGTAATTCTTTTTGTATTTAATAACACTTAACGTACCCGGATTAATATTTGCCTAGAGTGGCGTGGACGGTTAACACAGACATCGTTAATATTACATTTGCGAACTTTTTTGAAGAAAAAAACAGCATGTTAATGGATATTAAAATATAAAATATATTAATTGTTATTTTTTCACTAATTCTCCTGCTCTCGTCTGACTTGTCTTTTAATGGCACCAAAACAATATTAGTTTTTTAAAGATCTATCAACAATTGAAGGTTTTTTAAATTTAAAAAGAATTTATTATATAGAAATTTTTATGTTTTATTTTGTCCCATTTGCAAAGATCAATGTTCAGGATACTAAAATAGATATATTCGGGTCAAGGGCAGTTTTTTATTCAGATAAAATTTTAATGACCAATTTAAACAGCCGATTCTCAAAAATTAAATGAATAAAAAATGCAGATAGATAAAGGGCATGCTCGCAGACTAAAAATTTTTTTGATAAATCAAACAAATAAGACATAATCTACACTTTAAAAATGTAAAATAATAAAATTTAGTATGCTTTAATTTTGAGATCTGAGATATTTTTATTTTTGTTTCATTGTTATATTCTTAAATAACTAAATATAGGCAAGGGATTGACACGATAAAAAATTTTTCACGTGTTTTTTTGATTAATCTAAAAACAGAACAGTCTAGACAAGTATTTTTGAAACTTTTATCGGGTCAACCGATAATTTAATAAATATTCTCACGCCGACAGTCCACGTTCAATTAATATTTCTATTGATCAAACTTTTTTAAATTGCCACTGTTCAAATGAAATTGCCCACCTGTGGGGAGTGTTTGCTACGCCGAGAATCACTGATCAAGATATATTCTGCATCAATAAAAAAATAAAGATCAACACTTAAGCCATATATATTTATTTATTTATTCAATTGTGAATTCACTGGTCTCATCCGTATAATTAAAAAGGACATATTAACATCATAGTCATGGCTTTTAAATAAAATACTAATAAGACCAATTGAGGTCATTTTCAGACATTTTAAAAATTTCCAGATTAGTTTTTAGTTAAGTTTAAAAATAAATTTTAACACAATCAATTAGACCATATTAAAGCTTAGATTAGAAAATAATGCTTTGATTCTTGGCCAATTTTTGATGGCATCTTTAACTTTAGGCTTTATTTTGGACGTGTCGAAATTAAAAAATGAAATGGTTGAATAGTAAACTAAATTCATAAAAATATTTTGGCTCTGAATAATTTGATATTTAAATATCTGAAGAATAAGGGTAAATCATCAAAATTTTTTCGTCAATATTATAAAGATTTGTTTGAGGTGTCGTATTTGTCTGTTGAATAATAATTACGTTGGTTCAAAATTTTATTCGTGAGAGATTAATATCGTGTTAAAAAATAATTAGTAATTTAATTAGCGATATTAACGTTGATGTGCTAAGAAAATAGATTTTATGTCATAATTGGCTAGTATTTTTGCAGAATTAAGATGGTTTTATGGATTTAGCCTATCTTTACGGCAAAGTAGTTTATTTTTAGAAAATTAAATAATTAAGATTATGTATTCCAAAAATGTTCAGAAATACTTATGTACAGGATGTTACATTTTATATTGCAAAAAAACTGTCATTTTTTCTTTCGTGACGTTCTATTTGAATTTCTCTGGAAAGAAAAGTAATGTTTTTAAATCGAAATAAAGTTTAATTTTTGAAAATAATCGATACTTGGACAAAATCGAATGCGATCTCTAGTTAATATTAATTTCGGTAAACTAAATTGATATGCTGTTACATTTCATTAATAAATTATAACTATTAAAATAACTTTAAGAAATAAATTTATGATATTGTGCATGAATAATAGTAAAAGAGGTTGGATTTTTTTACCGGATGAATTAAGCTGCTTCAATAAATTCCTAGTTCCAGGGGTATCATCTCGTATGTAATCCTTTCTAAGCTAAGAAAAAATTAGATAACAAAGATTTTGTTGGTTTTCCATATTCTTGAAGCGATTTTTCTTCAATGTTAGGTATATTGCTAGACTGACATGGATAAACTTTGTTATAAGGTCTTATCTCGTGCCAATCGGGGTCAGATGATAGCTTTAACATTGGTTTCGGGCAGCTTTTATAATGATTAATTTATACAAGGATTTTAGCTCTACTCTTGCTGATTTATTGGATTCAGCTTCTAATGGATAGTGCGATTCACAGAATAATGAGTTACGTCTGATTAGCATGCAGAATTACTTATTAACTATTCGTGAACACGGTTTTCCTCCCTTGGCACATAAACCTCTGCAAAAGGCGAAATCAACTGCATGACCAACCGAAATAACCTGCCGGGCTGATTTAGGAATAAGAACTATGTTGTTTTCCTACTAAAATGGCAAAATATACTGATGCTGCATCAATTTTAGGATCAAATAAATAAACTAGTGTTCCTATATCTGTATTGATGTTTTTTGTGTGAGTGTCACCAAAAAGAAGCACATAAACTCGAAAATTTTCGAAATTGTGTTGAAGGCTGGTCAAGTGCCATTTTGTGTACTCCTTACCCTAAATATCGTATTTAATTATTTTACCAGTTTATTTTGACAAGTATGAATGGCACAAACGACTCCAGGCATCATTTTACGAGCTTGAGAGTTAACAAAGATTGTATTTTGAAAAAAATTAGTTTTCATCGTGTTTATAAGAACGATCTCACAACCGTCAATTTTACATTTTTCATAATTCGAATTTGGTCTAATAGAGATAGGAATAATACCTTATATGTAGATTTGATGTTTTATCGTAAATAGATGATTGGTTTTCATCAAGACTTGAATCTTTGTCTAAATTGAGAAATTTTTTTTTACTTATATCGCTGTTGAGAACAATAAGAAGGTCATTTAAACTATCTGAATTATTAATGCTGTTCATAATAAATCAATAAACTCTAGTACTAAAGGAAAATTTAAAATTTCCGCAAAACATTGCGTTTGCGCGTCTTAAATATAAAATGGCCGTTTGAATGCTTTTCTTGTAACAAATTGCTAGATAAGGGAAAGAATTTAAAGCTTAGGCAATAAAAATTTATAATTTTTTATTTTTTGTTCAGCACAATTCTATTAAAAAACACATTCCTACGTATTAGTCAAAAATACTAACAAAAAAAGGATATTACCAGTTTTATGCGGATTCTATTATTTTACTGAATTGCTAAGGGAATTCGAATACATATATTTTTATGTTGCGCATCAAATGATTTACGAAAAAAATTTATTTCTATAAATCAACCGTGCCAAAGGTTATGTATTTCATAAATATTATATTACGAGTATTTTATAGACGAAAACAGCTCGTAATTACCTGAATCTTTTTTTTCCGAATAAAAAAAAAAATGCTCAAATTTTCACTTAACACATATTTCCACATTTCTTTAGTAAAATCTAAAAAATTTACTATAAAGCTCCATTTTAAGGCCAAAAGATTAAATAGCCGACCTTTGCTGACCATTAGAATTCTATTAAACCATCAAGAACTTCTGAAAAAATTTAATCCTAAGTTTGATGATTTGTGAAAAAATAAATTTAAATTTACGAATAATTGAGATTAATAAAATTTTCGTTGTAATTTGTGCAGTTTAGTTGTATTTTTTGAATTAATGTAGGGATTCTTTAGTTGATGAATAAATTAATGTTAATAATCATGTTATTTATATTATTTATCCAGAAGTTCATACTTGTATAAATTTTGTCTTTTTCAGCTTAAACTTGAAATACGGTAATGATACGCTTGAACTTGCTAAAAACAACAAGAAAATCAATTAAACACTTTTCTAGCACGTGATGATTCAAAAGATGATTGTGTAGTTTCTGATATTTTGTTATTCAAAATATCGACAAATTTTATTGTGTTAAAAGTCAAATCGGCTCTTACACATTTGTTATGGGATGATGATATTATTTTCAGCTTTTTAGATTCAATTGTGTTAGGAAGGTTTTTTAATAATTTAATTACATCATTTTGCATTCAACAAGTCCGAAGATTTCCTTCATTAATGACGTAATAATAAATTAAACAAAAAGTTGTTACCTTCAAAATTTTTATGCCTCTTCGGCAAGCAATATTTCAGGATATCAGTCAATAGAAAAAAGACGCAATTTTTTACCCCCTCTTGTTAACTTTTCTCGTCTCTGACCTTTATTTAATGCATTTCGAGTGTTTTTGTTCATCTCTTAAATAATTAAAAAAGGGGTATTATTGAAATGTTTCGTCGGTAATTATGAATGCAGTCGTCGGAAATAATAAATGCAAAAAGCTACGATGAAAATTTACTTTTATTTTATGATTTTATTGGCGTTGATCAATCCGAAAAGCATTATAAAATATCTATTTTAAAAAAAATATTATTTTTGTGAGACTATTTATTGTAAATAAAACTAATTTCTTAGTTTAGGAAGTCCTTTAATCATTAAACTGATGATTACTTGATATTTTTCTGAAATTTCAGCACATAATTCATCTCGCGTGTAATTTATGGCTTATAACGAAGCAAAATCGTTATATCTCTTGATTCAATCAACAAATTAAGATTATTCAAATTGAAAAAAAATTTCATAAAAATTAAGCATCTTTCATGCATGTCACGACATCGTTAGTTAAATTCTTAAACAGCGAAATTTTTAAAAACTTATTTTTTAATACATATAAAATGTTAATTTTATTCGATAATTTTGATAAATAAATAAATATGCGCACTGTTAATGCGCAAATGTAGAGAAAAATTTTGTTTGTCTTACGCTTTGGGATATTTCTTGTTTTTATAATTTTTTTCAATAATTTTTATTAATAAAAGTAAAAACATATGAGGAAAGAACGGAATATTTTTTCCAAGTAGGTTATACCGAAATTATAAAATCGAAATCTCTATTTATCGGTCGTTCTTAAATTGCTGAACATTAAGGGTAACTTTATCATAAATTTTATTTTAATTATATTAAAACGCTTTGATTTATCTTTATCATTATTGATCTTAGTGCCAAATTTGAAAAATAGATGTTGTCTAAAACACATCCTCGACAATATTTTAAATATTATAAAATCGCAAAATTGCTGGTATTAAATATTAATTTCTTCGAAATTAGCCCTGGTTCACCCGATTTCCATATTTCTTTGTAATTAAAATAAAATTTATATCAAGCTCAGTCCGCCGAGCAAAAAATAACGAATAAAAATATATCTCGCCGATTTCATGAAATTGACATCGTCTTTTCAGTGATGGAAACTGATTTTATGCAGAATGAAATGTTGTTGTTGTGTGATATATTTCTTAATTGCCACCCATAATTAATTAAATGCAACATTTGATAAGATTGAATAGTGTTTAAAAAGGAATTAATGGCAATTTGCCGATTCTCTAATATTTACATCACAATTGTTCAGCACTGTCACGTGAACTCTCTCATCTATAGATTTTCTCAAATATCTTCCTTTATAAAGTTCGAAATACGTTTCAATCAAGTAAACTATTTTAAACTAACATTATGAATTTTTGAACTCTGTGAACTTAAATGGCTTAACTAAGAATATTTTAAAAAATTGATTCAAGATTTTATTAACACTTGTTTATTCACCAATAATCGCACAAGAAAGCTCAGTTTGGATATTGAATTAAATTTTAATTGATTTTTGACAATCCATAAGATTAAGTAAATATATATAATTAATGAAGCAATTTATTTATTGTTTTAGAGCAATTGAGAATCTTCATTAAATTTTTAATTTAATATTTATCAGTGTTGTCTCTTTTTTAATTTTTCTGGCTTTGCAGTTACGTTTTTTCTATATTTTGCAAGATTATTGAATTTTTGAGAAAATTCAGTGGAATCGAATTTTTGGAATTTAAAGATTCTACCAATATTGAATGCAGGAAATACTTTATTTTCTCAAAAAAGCCCAAATTTTAATTCTGCGATCAATGATTTTTTTCTAAAAAGGGAATTAATACAGCGTTTCCATTTAAAAGCGCGAAACTTTAAATTGAATGTAATTGACGAAAAAATAACTCTTATAACTAAATTAAAAAACTAAGGAATAAGTTTTCTTTAAATTAAAAAGATTTTAAGCTATTTAAAGCATCGATTTTGCGTAGGCATAAAATCTTACGATTCGGAGGGTTTGGAATCCAAAAATGAGGAAAAGTGGAAAAAAATCAAAACTCACGTCGATTTTATGTTCGATTTAGTGAATGAAAATTATTAAACAAAACTAAGGATAATCAAAGATTTATAGAATCAAAGATATCAAACATAAGTTTGCCTTACGAATATATTCAAAAGACTTGAAGACTTTATGTATAGTTTCAAAAGAGCACATCTTTTTCTGGAAAGTACAAACTGTTCACATACAATACAATTAATATATGGCTATATAGCGAAGTTTCTTCAGCGACTAGGCATTGGCGATTCTAAAATATTGTTTATTAATAAAACAGATTTTAGCATTTCATGAGAGCTTTTTATAGACGATCTATGAAAAATATGATAATCTTTTGCTTTATAAGTAAAAATGGGCACGTTTTCTATGAGATTTTCGACAAGACATAAAATAGAAATCAAAATGTCTTGTATTTGTGAAATTTCTTGTAGAAGATTATCGAATTCCGACTAACGAACCATAAATTTGACATAGCTAAATTACCTTTCGAACGTGAAGAGATAAGTAATGCCACAAATTCATTCTATCATATCATAATATATCTCCAAACTTACAGTTAGATGTTTGAGTCAATTGAGGAAACATTCAGTAAATTATAATCTTGTCCGCAGGTTTGAACCAAAAAACTAAGTAAAGTTAATGAAAGCTGTTCGCCAATTGTTTGGAGAGATTACTTCAAAACATTGTACAGGACGCTATTGTCATATGAAGACCTATAACAACGTCTCATTGGTTTAGGAGATCATAGAATCATAAAAAATTATTATTTACCATTTTTTAGTTTAATTATTTTATTTTTTCACTAATTATAGCTTTGAATAGTTTTGCTCGCTTTTAAATGGAAATTTTTTAATAAATTATTAATTAGTACTGTGCCCAATCCCCCATGCGGAGGCAGCGTGTGAATAAAGAAAAATAAGAAAGAATAGCAATGAACTACGGTAAAGATTCACCAAAAGAAAATGGAGAGAAATTTACCAATTAAAATAAATTTAAATATTTAAATTTTTATTCAAAATCAATTTCGCCAATCACATTTAGTAGGGAAATTTCCTCCGAGGTACCTTAACTACTTTTTAAATTTTAAGATGTGAAAAAATGATATCACTCAAAAATTACACAACTCTAATTTGAATTTACGATATCCTGACATGTGTGAAAAATTGTATTTTTTGAAGGATAAATGCAGCGTATACATAATTAATATAGAAAAAAAATATTTTTACTCTTTTGATTATACCAAAAATTGCGTAGGATTGAGTTAGAATATTGAAATATCATCAACAGTAAAGTATACATTTGTTTAAGTAAAAATCAAATGAAAATTAACAAATAGCGTTTGAAGATCGTTAATATCTTATCTCTAATTAGATTATTTCGCTCGTATAATATTTTTGTATTTCTAAATCTGATGATATTGTTTACTTTTGAAACAAGACTGTACAAGATTATTACAATAACTGATATCGATAGAATAATCAAAAAATATTTGTGAAATTTATGTTTTGTTTAACATTAACATTCGATTTCGAATTTACAGCATCTATTAGCGTTTCACTTATTAACAAAAGTTTATAAAAACAGTAGTCAAAACAAACTTCTAACATGATTTCTTCATCAGTGATTATAAGATTTCTCAGAATCCATTCCGTATTAAGTATAATGAAAATTAATATATCAACAAGGGAGAACAGTTTTATGGATTCCATGAGTTCGTTCCATTTTCTGGCTACATGTTTCCAGGAAGTATTATCTGAATGCATATAAGGGTCCAAAATTACCAATAATGTGATGTGCCATAACCATATTTAGTACAAGTCTAAATGCCCGTGCATACATGCGTAAAATATTTTTTTCCAATTCTGATAGATAAACTGATTCATCATTAAAAAATTTTTCGAGCATTTTTTTCGTTTCAAGATGATCGGGAGCATGTAGCGCGAATATCGCATGACCTTTAGATTGATTCCCGATAATATTAAGAGATTTTATGATACTTTTATTTATGAATTTTATCAATATTGAATGTATTTGGGCATTCAATATATCCTCTTTAAATTTTAAGCTCATCAAAAATTCAGTCAATTGTTCATAAGTTTTTTTGTCGTGTTCTATAAATTTATAATTTAATTACCATTCCACTTATCAAAATAGCTTTTCATTAAGAATTCCGCGATTGAATTATTTGTGGTCTCAATACATACCATATTATGTTGAATTCCGAAATTTATATAACTTTGAATAACTCCTAATTGATATTCAGGATCATGAGAAAAAGAACGAATAACTCTCAACCAAATATCCACATTTTTACTTAAAACCTTATTAAAAAAGAAATCTTACATGATCGAAGGGATAAATCAAGATATAGGACATAAAAATTGTTAAAACGTTCATATTTACTATCTATTAATAACGAAAATCTATAAAAAACAGTTTCGTTATCGATGACGTATAAAGTAAGTTATAATGGCTGTAAACGTTTGTATCTAATAATAACTCAAATTGATCGAAAGATCAGAGCCACTTCATCTAAAATGTGACGATATGAATTGAATTACAAAAATTAGATCTTTTTTTAGGATAGAAAACAACCAGCATTTATATTTATATTATTTCGGACGATGATTTTTTCTCAGACTGTCGACAAGGCGTGTTATCGTTATGAATTAAAAGTATCATGGTAAATTCGTCTTAATGTAGGCCATATTTGAACCTATGATTTTTATTTTTTTAAGAATATTAAGGAGGATGACAATTCATCATTAGGCCTAACTGTCAGGCAGAGAAGAAAAACTTGAATACATTTTTTTGATTCTAAGAGAGCAATCTCTCCAAAGCCATTTAAACTTAAATTAATAAAAGAAAACATAAAATAAACATAAAAAATATTTTTCTCATAAAGTGGCTAGAAAAATTCCTTTATATTTTGATTGAAAATGTAAATGCTCCAATTTAATAATCTACGTATATTTTAATTATGTTTCAACAAAGATTGGATAATAATGTATTTTTAGTTTAAGTTTGAATGTTTAACGTATGCTAATTCTTTGACGTTTTCAAATTTCTGGTTTTCCAATCAAGATTCTCATAAAATATCAGAGCGATGAATAGAATTACGATGATCTAAATTGATCTTATAATCATGATAATATAGGTTGGATCAAAGTTTTGTTTCGCCTGGTTGATGTATCATTAGGTTTTAGAAGTAAAAATTAGATATCAGATAAAACGTAAATTATATAAAAGCATAACTCAATATAAGATTATATGATTGAATATTCTTTTTTGATAATAACTCTCCAAGTTTTGAATCTGTATTTTGTATAATGAATATAACAAGGTCAACACAAAAGGACATTTTTATGTACGCATTCGTTATTTAGAATTATCAGCCCCATATTTCAATAAAATATTGTTTGAATAACTTAAAGAGGCATATAATAGTTTATATATGATATATTAATACCACATCAGGTAAGTTTCAAAAAGATCGGAAGGGGGGGGTACTGTGTAAAATGTTATGGTTATTAACTATCTGCCAAAGATTTAATATTGAAAAACTGATCTAGCATAAATTCAGCATGAACATCAGTTGATAAGTTAAAAAAAACCATCTTATTCTTTTAATTTACGTTTTTTAATTACACTGGATTTAATCATTTTGATAAATAATCCAAAATTGTTTGATTACATGACTTTACCTCGCAATCATTAACCTCGAATGACTCGACCTCGCAGCCATTTACCTCGCTCGACTCGACCTCGTACGACTTTACCTCGTACGACTTTACCTCGCAAGACTTTACCTCGCAATTAAATGACCTCGTATGTTTTTTTTTCATGCAACATATTTAAAATATTTTAATTTTTTGTTCATTTCTATTTTAAAATTGATTAAATCAACCATTTGATTAAAAATAGAAGAAATTTCGAATTTATCACGAGTGCTAAGGGAAATCAGCTGTTATCGCTCAATGGATATATCTTTTATAAAGAACCTTCTTCCTCTGACATTATTACTTGGCGATGCAATCAATACGATAGGCGAAGATGCAGGGCTCGTTGCAGCACAATTTCAAAAGATTTAATCAACGAAACTGGTGAGCACAATCACCCAACTGATATATGCAATATTGAAGCAAGAAAAGCTACTAATGATATAAAAACGCTATCACTCACTACGAGTTTTCAACCACAGTAAATTATTGCTCGTTCAACATCAAGGCTAGTCGAGTCAGTTGTTAACTCTTTACCACTAGTATCATCAATCAAACAGTCTATTCACAGAATAAGAAACTTACATAATAATTTCCCATCAAATCCGAGGGATTTTGAGACGATTAATATCCCAGCCAATCTTAGAGTTACGCTCTCCAATGGTCGATTCCTATTGTTTGATAACGAAGATAGGGAAAATAGAATTATTATATTTGCCTCAGACAACGCTACTAATCTTTTAACGAATAGCTCAGACTGGTTTTGCGATGGAACTTTTAAAACATGCCCTCGATTATTCTCAATGTTATACACCATACACATAAATATTTCTGGAACCGTTGTACCTGCTGTATATGCTCTCCTTCCGAATAAAACGCAAACTACTTACAAAAGATTTATAAGCTACTTGCGCCAATTATTTCCAATTCTAAATCCCAATAGAATAGTCCTCGATTCGAAATTGGTGCATTCGGTCACTACGCACTGCTTTTCCTACCACTGAGATAAATTGCTGCTATTATCATCTTTCCAGTCCTTTTGGAGAAAAATTCAGCAAAATTCAGAAATTCTAATTCGCTATAGAGTGAACCGGAATTTTCTACTAATATAAAACAATTTCTAGCCCTAGCTTGTCTTAAACCCATCGATGTAATATCTGGGTTACATAATATTATTCAGTCGCACTTCATCACAGAGAATGAGGAACTTGTTCAGCCCTTTCGTGAATTACTTTGAGGATACCTATATAGGAAGGCTCAATTAGACGGCTCAAGAAGGATTCCATTATTTCCTATCAATCTCTGGAATGTATATAACACAACACTCTACGGTGGAGCTAGAACCAACAACTTTGTAGAAGGCTGGCACAACGGATTTACAAAATAGTCAGTTGTTCACACCCTGCGCTGTATAAATTTATCGAATACCTGCAAATAGACGAAAGCTACCATTCAATTATAATGCAACAAGCTATGTCTGGACAGGAGGTTTCCACAACACGGAGAAAGTATAGAGACTTAAATATGAGACTGTTTCGAATCGTTTCAAATAATTCAAACCTTTCAACAAGTGATTATTTGAAAAATATTGCAGGCAATTTAACTATTTCGCTTGAATAATAATTTTCGATCAATTTAAATCTTTTATTATTGTTGTAAAGTAAGATAATTCTCAATTTTTTACCAGTATAGATGCAATTGTACCGATAAACATTAAGATCTGAATCCTGGTGATTTTTAAGAGAAATCAGAGTCATTAAAATTATTTTCAGAGTTAAATTAAAATTGATGGTACATCTGATCTTTGATATATGTTGTCTAAATTGACCACTTCTCCTTCGATAAGAAAACTTGTGTTTCATTAAAATATTTATAAAATGCCTGGTTTGCTGACATATTGCTTTTTATAAAATTGATTGACTGTGGAAACTGCAATTCATATAGTTGATATATCAGATGTTTTTAACTATAAGATGGTATATAATAGAAAGATTATGCACCAGAGAGGTTTAAGTGTACTTTTCCTTAATTTTTAACTTGAAAATTTATCAAAGTCGATAAAATTTTATGAACTATCAATTTATAAAAACAATTTAAAATGAAAAAGCAATTGTATTATAGTCGACGACTGAAAAGTCCAAAAATTTGATGCAATTCTACAGTGCTATTTACGCAAAAGATAAATATCTCTAGTTATTCTAATAAGATTGATTGAAGAGGTATCTACATGCAAAGCATAGATAAATATTTTCTCGTTAGTTAAAAGAACTCTGAAATCGCATAGTTTTACGATATGCACAGGCCAATTTTAAAATTGATTAAATTCTAAATTTTAGAACATTACGCTGATTAAATATTTTTTTTAATGATAAAATCAATTTGACAGGATAATTTAGCGTTTTGCGAGGTTTTTAAATTGCGAGTAAAGTCGCGCGAGGTCGAGTCGTGCGAGGTAAATGGCTGCGAGTTCGAGTCATTCGAGGTAATTCATTGCGAGGTTTTTTCATGATACGAATTGTTTAGTTGTATCATTGTATCGCCATTTTTCGAATCGTTAAATATGTTTAATCGTTTGTTTTTAACGGCTATGGTTGATCAAAATACTACTATTATTAATTGCAATCATATCTTAAAAATTACAAAATATAATTTAGTGATCTTTTGCACAGAATTATCATCATTAAGATAATGTCTATTTATTGTGGTTTAAATTATCATTATTCATAAAATAATACCTTTCAGATCTAAGCACGCCTAAAAGAGTTTCATTGAATGCTAATTCGGCCATAACTACTTAAATTATTTAAGAAAAAGGATCTAATTTTATTTATAAAAGAAATTTTACCATCGTTAAACCTTGGTATAAAATTCTACGTATGATTGATACAAGATTGACGAGTAAAGTCGTTTGAATCTGAAATTTTTATCAGATATAAGAATTGAGTTAATATTGATTCCAGTATAGTACCTGCTATTAGCTTTAAAGCTATAATTTATCTTCGATTAGATTAATTACTTTCAAGGATGTTTTGATAACTATTCATGGTTAAAAAAATTAAGTGTCTGAAGTAATTTATGGTGAGCAACTGTAATTTACAGTAAAATTTTTTTATTAGCGGATTTTGCAAAATAAATTTAAAAATCAGTATTCTTTAAATAAAATAGCTATTCTGGGAAGAACACATTATAATTACCCATTTTGTCTTTTTCAAAGCTAACAGAAATTTTTGTAATAAAATTCTTTAAAAACTCTGTAATTTGCTCGTACGTCCAACAAAAAATTTTTTTTTAAGAAAATCATTTTTGGGTACACTAAAGGCCAAATACCAATTAAATACACTTAATCCAAATTATTAAAAATCAATGCTATACCAAACGTAGAAGTTTCTTAATTTTGCGTTTCAATCCAATATATATCTCCGTATTGTTCGCAAATATATGAAGAAAAATTAACGTAAGATCTCAAACACAATAGTATAAGTTGGTAAATATAAACCATTTTTAGTTCAATACTACCAGCGAGAGCTTTCCCAAGTACCGGTTTTTGTTGACACAACATATCGGCAACAGATTAATTAAAATTTTTTTATTTAAAATCAACGAAGAACTTAAAAAATTTACATCAATTTTTGATTAACTTTTATGTTTATTACTTTTAGAAAAATCTTTTTCACAGCATGAAAACATTTATTGATGAAAAAATTCCGTCTGTTTCAGCCTTTAGTAAATATTAAAAAGCTATCTTAATTTAACAAGTATGTTTGCTTATAACAAAAGAAAACCATTTTAAAAAGATTCATAATCGATAAAATCTTATAGTCTGTCAAAAATGATATAAGGTAGTGATTCCAACCATTTTTATGCGAGTCCCGACAAAATATTACACTAAAAATTATAAACCCTAGTTCAAGTGCTACTTAATATGTTTATTAAAAAGTATGTTTATAGAATTGATTCCCTCAAAAACGACATGCACCTATCTGGGGACGAATATGCCTTAAGTCGAGAAACACTGATATAGAAAGTGTAAATAAATAATTCAAATTAAAACCTTGAATAGGGCTAAAAATCAGAATAAAGCTATTTGAAAAAATACAGAGCGGAACTGAAAATTTTCCTGCTAAGCAATATTACCTTTACTCGTGTAGTAAATAGAGAAATAAATTAAATATTAAAAAAATGTCTTTGTTATATTTAAAAGAAAAAAAGCTCTAAAAATGATCTGAAAAATTTCTTTCACCATTTTTTAATTTTGATTTAATCTGTCTTTAAGTATTTCACATAAAGTCATCAGAAAATGTTTTGCGCGTGCATTATCGGATATTTTAAGATTTATGAAAAATTTTAATCTGAATTTTGTGCTTAGTTCAGTGAAAAATTGTATAAGTACCAGATAGGTTGTCACAAAATAATTCTAAATAAAATTTTGACATACATTTTGATTCGAAAATAGAGTGATACCTCGCATAACGTACTCCTCGGATTACGTGAGTTGCGCATAACGTGCTTTTTTTGGTAAAAGATAAGTCGCATAACGAACCCTGCCTTGCACAATGAACTAAATCAGATTCAACTATTTCTCTCAAGCACGCGTGTTTGTCATGAATTAACATTTGTTCTTGAGATCAAACAATATCAACGCATAAAATTGCTCCAAACCGAGGTTTTTATTTTTTTTATCAACATAAAAATTAATTTTTTTTATTGTATTTTGCTACAAAACCTGCCTCGTATGACGATCGTTTTGCATAAATTACTTACTCCGTGAACGAATTAAGTACGATGTGCGAGGTTTCACTGTAGTTAAATGCAGACGGTTTGTAACTATATAGAGATTATTGATGTTTTTTTAATGTGAAAAATGAGCCCTAATTAATGATCTTTCAAGATGATTCACATGTGCCATTTTTGAGATTATTTTCATTTAATATTTTAGAATCCAGCAATAAAATAATATAAGGATTTATCTTACAAAAATAATAAAAATTTTTTATTATGGTGTCTTAATGTCAAAAGCCGTATTTACGGCGCCTTATTGTCTAGCTACAACTATAAAATGCAACTTAGAGATTTATATATGATATTTTGCTTGCCTGTAAATCTTTGCCCATTTAATCTCATGGCGATCGTGTATCTCGTAAAATTTATTAATTTTTAATCGATTTATTTTTTTAATTGACAAGTAAAGGTTGGATCGTTGCAAATTTACTTACAAAATTTTGGGGTTTCGCGTCAATTTTAGGATGATTCTCGGTAATCATGTTGATTTTTTTGGATAAAAATTATATGGTCATTCTGAGTCTCCAGTTTGATTACATGCTTACCCGAAAAATTTCTAACATAGGCCAAATAAGTAATTTATTTAAAATTTAATGTTGCAGTGAAATCCCATAAGCTTCAGGTCTTAAGACTTTATAACACTAAGAAGATTGTATTTGATGGGAGTTTATGTCTTTTTAAGAATTTATGGCATTATTTAAAAAATATAGAAATTAATGATCAATAAATACTTTTGGAAAATTTGTTTACTTATTGAAACCTTAATTTAAAGAATAAAAGTTTTACAGGATTATTGTGTTTTCATCTACTTTATGGGATGAGATTTAGTTTACACCATACATTAAATTTGATGAAGGAATTTTATGTCTTTTTGTGATGTAATTTTTATGTGATTACATTTTTTAATCTCTTCTTCGGAGGACAAAAACATAATTCATTTTTGTTCACAAATTATGGCCATTTCACTGCCAAGTCCTTTCATACTATATTCAATGATCGATTAAAAAATGGTCAAATGTTGCTTTTGAAAATTTTTTTATTAATTGGATTTTTGAACTCAAGCTTTTTATGTGCCATCCAACATTCTATACCCGAATTAGATTGTTCAACAGGAGATATAATCCACCTAAAACTGACAATTCTGAGTTTAAAATTACGCTTGTGTGTAATATGATGAGAAAAATAAAGTTGTAAGATCAGGCAAATGGAACGTGCAAAGTTCAAAAGTTAATAACACAATCATTCTCGTCGAGCCTGTAAATTTATCGAGTCCAGTTAAGGAGCCAACTGGTGGTACTAAAAAGGTATTTGGTGTTTGATGTCTTAGTTTGAACATACCGTAAGTCTCAGTGAACCAACATCTGTGAGCTTAACGATAAAAGTTAAATATGCTAATGGATCTTATGGTATTTTTGTTCACGAGTGGGCGTTTGAAAGTAATTTTTATTCCCTAAAATTTAGCGAAACGTGATGAAATATATGATCCTGGTGAGAAGTAATAATTTACCATTAGTTGATATTTTATGTTCGATGCATTCTTTTAAGTGCATTTTGATGTCTAGAGCAGGTAATAATATTTGCTAATTTAGTTCACACTGTTATTGTATCGTCTTTATTTTGCATAATATCAACATTTTTTGCGTTTTATATATTGCAATGTGTAAAATGGCTGATTTTCGTAAATTTTTTAAATTAAAATGTAGAGCGAGAGATGGAAACTTCTCCCGATGTCACAAACAGCCGACTTTTTATGATTTTAAGAGAATATTCATTTGAATACGTAAATTAAATATCTAAGATGTAAGAACGTATGTTATAAACCATATTATTAAATTAAAAATGTTTTGTGTAGGATTTTTGTTGCCGACAAATTTAACCCGATTCGTCTAACTTTTATGCATCGATCACGTAAATTGCTAAATAAAATTATCCAAGTATGAATTTGCAGTAATTTATGATATCAACAAGGCTAAACTGAAACAAAATAAATAATCTACCATAAAGAATTTTAGATTCTATCTGACGCTAATGCCGATTAAATAAATGAGTGGTTTAAGATATAAAACACTTTTTGATTTGAATGTTGAAATCTATTTCTTAATTTTAAATTATAAACTATTTAATGAAGTTATTTTCAAATACTGACGTTTTTAATCTAAATCTTATTTAAAAATTTAAATAAAGCTCGCTAGTTGTCCTTCATACTGTAATAGCTGCTTATAATAAAAGTCATTCAAGGTAGTGACGCCGCCAATGGCATCTCGGATTTATAGGTAACGCTCAACGTGATCTTTTAGTGGGTAAGTTGCAAGCCAAGGTCCACACTAGTTTAATCTACCATCTCTTGCGTTTTAGCCACCTTGATTTAATACTCCCTTTAGTCAACTAGAACATTAAATTTAATCTGTGAACTGGTAAATTATGGCCAATATCAGGATTTTTTTTTGAGTAAATTTACTCGCGTTTAAGGATTTTATCAAGTGGCCAAAAAATCAGTTAAATTAGAGAAAATATTTTGAAAACAAGAAAAAGTAGAAAGTAATACTTTTCAAATGATTTTAGAGTGTAAATATTTAAAATTATACTCTTCTTAGCTAAGAGTCATGTAATATAAAGTTCATTATAGATACTATGGTCTTAATTTGGTTAATACAAATAGAAAAATATGCAAACAATTAAAATATTCGTATAAATGTTTTATACGTCTTTTTATGTATTACCGTGTTTTAACTTCTTTTAGATCAACCATGATTATCTTTTAGATCCACGTGTTTTTCTTTATGATCCACTTAATGCCCGCACATTTGTTGTTGCCTTTAAAATCAAGGAAATTATTAATGCGAAGAGAATAAAAACAATTTACATAAAAATTCGAAAGGTTTTTATTCATATAGTTTTTTACGAGAGCAGGAACTAGAGAAAACGGCAAAAATTTTACGAATTCCTCGTCTTTCTATCAAAAATATAATAAAAGCACTTTAACGATAAAGAATCAGTTGCTGAAAGTCGTAGGGGAGGGTCAGTTCTCACAATAATAAAAATCAAATTCATGATTGAATTGCTCAATATGTCAACGAAAATACAACATAAACATTCCAATAAATAAATGATGGAATCTGAGTTAAAGTTACCTTAAAATCTTTACAAAAGTGGTTAAAATCATATGTATCAGCTATAAAGTGAAGAGGCCAGTTTATGTAAAGCGCAACGATCCAGACATAAAAAACTTAAGAGTTAGCTACATAAGGTGGTACGCGTCTAAGACGCCCATGTCTTGCTATTTAATCCCTGATTATTTTTGACGACAGTCCATTTTCACTGCATATTTTTCAAAGTAATCCGCAGCTACCAAAGGATAAAACAACCAATTCAATAATCAAACCGAGAAAAGGTAACTAACAATTGATGCTTGCGATCAATGGTACAAATATGGTTCCCTACGAAGCAATAAAGTCTTACATGAGCAGTGAAATATTTATTGCTTCATTAATACTTTTTCTTGCCCAATACAGAATTGTGAATAGTTTCCAAATGTAATGGGCAATCTAAACTTTTACAAAACATCAACACTCTGTTGATATGCTTACGTCCAGTAAGTTTTTCTGCCACTGTATTTTCCATTTCTTAATACTAGCGAGGAGGGTTTTTCGCAAAAGGGCAAGAAAATTTTCATAGAAATACACTGCCTAGTAGACGTCTCGATCTTATGGTAAGGATGAGAAGAGCATCTAATGTAAATTCAATTCTGCAGACTTCAAACATTTTTTCACATCGAGAGTCGTATTTCGACCGCGTCCTTGCTATATAAGATATTGACAGGTGCTAATACATTAAAAACCTCTGGTTTTCTGTCTATTAATGTTTTTTTTAGCTTTGAAATTTAAAGTGATAAAAATGTCCGTCGGTTAGAAAAGTGGATCAAAAAGATATTCTCTGTGTATCTAAAAGAAGTTAAAACACGGTAACTCAAATAAATTGCTAGATTTATCAGCAGAAAAGCAGATTTATGTGTCTTTTCGACAAAAATCAGATTTTTATTGTATTAATAGAAGAATAATTTTTATATTAAAAGTCCTTTGATATTTTTTTGCACTTATTTATTTATTTACTGAATCAAAAATAATTTTATTTCGGCTACGGTTACTTATTTAAGTACAGCTAACCACGAATTAATCATGCTTCACCGCCAGTAAGATTTAAATTTTTTAAATATTTCAAATTTATCGAATTATTTGTTTATATACGAAATTACTTGATTGATTCAACTATTTTAACGACTAAAACAGTATAAATTGTTAAAAGAACATCCTACATTGGCCAGATGTCAAAATCAAATTATATCGGTAAGGAAACATCGTCTTCAAATAATTTTAATAAAAATTTAAAATTTAAATTTCACATAATAATTAATATTTAAAATTAGCCAGTCTTAAATTTACTTTCTCGGATATTATTAACGTACGCTCGCATTCTTCCATGTGTGGCTAGCAGTATAATTTTATAGAAATAAGAGTAAAATATTAGTCAATTTAAAAGATTTGTTGCATGACATTTTATTCGCTAACCCGAGCTTAATTTTAATGACGCAATCATTACATAATATTCGAATATTTTGTTCTTAATTGCAAAAAAATGTAAAAAATTGCTCAATTATGCCCTCGGGAATTAAAAATGATTTATTTTATATTGCAGAAATAAATTTTTTCATGAATTCAATTTTATTTTTTTAAATCTCACTTGAAACATATATAACGAATCGGGCATTTTGAGCACGCGGAAAATGATGAATTAATTTAAGAATTTATCATTGTCGTTAAATGTTGTGAGAGTTTATTTTAAATCATTTTTTTTGAGTTCGCCACCCATTCAATTACCAAAGAACATATAATTTTAGTTGAATTATTTAAAAATGAAATAGAATAATCCTCAAGTAGAAATGAACCAAAAATTTATTGAATAGGTGAATTAAAAAACTATTGAGCATCAATTAGATGATAAAATCGTCAAACAGTTATAAAAAATATAAAAGTATCGCTCGAAATTAATTTTTGTTCTTTCATTCAACTATTTTTTGCAGGTTTAGAAGATTTATATAATTCTGATAATAATGCCTTAAATATAGTTAATTAATTTAGGACGATTTTAAAGGATGTTTCAAATCTATCAAGTTTTTTATTTATATTGTACTGTTAACCTTGTCATGTGAACTATTTTCCTAGATTCTCTGAAAATAACTAGAAAATGAGAAATTCTTTTATCGCGTATGCAGTGATCGTATCCGTAAAATTATAAATCAAAATATTTAAATTTTAATTATTTATTTGTGTAAATTTTATGATAAAATATCATTTTTTGGCCATGTTTTCCATATTTTCTAAAAACTGAATGATTTAATTTAATCTGCTTCTCTATTTTTACATCTTACAATGATTTTTTGGGATTTAAAATGAAGATATTGTGGCTGAATAATATTATCAGATTTGGATTGAGAGAAAGTAAATGCTATAAAGAGAAAAAATGGCGGTATTTTAAAGATTTTAGGCAATGATTGTATTAAAAAATAGGATTATAATTAAAGAATGGAGACTAACACATCACGTAAAAATTGATAATTGAACCACGAATATAATTTAATTTGTCAAAAAATATTTTTAACTACATCAATTTAGTAACAGAAATAAAAATTCGTAAACAACCGTTGATTATTCAAAAATGATCATTTAGAGTTTATGATTTCAGGTAAAAAATTACCCGGGCATGATAGTTTGATGCTACAGTTATTAATTCTTTTAAAACTGTTTAAATAATTATAATGAATAAATAAATTTATAATGCACAGCAATTATAGATTTTACTTATATTTAGCCTTAAAAATGAGGATTTACTCTCAGATGCAAATTTTTAGATTCTTATTTCGGTCATCATATATCATATTTAAAATTATATAACGGAAATTACAGTAAAAATCATATTACTTAACGTGGTAACAACTTAAGTCCACTAAAGATAATGGGATTTATCTGTGTTGAAATATTGGTTCAAAAGATAAAAAAGAATAGTTATCAGATTTGTGATTTCGGCTAACAAATTTCAATACATTGAGATATAAATATCGGCATGTAAAATCAATTTAACGTCGTCGTAGACAAAATCTGCTATAATTTTTAATTATCAAGTTCGAACATAGATTTAAAAAATATTATTATGGGTTTAAATTTTTTTAAAGTTATTTTATATCTGCTAGTTACGTAATTATTTAGTTTGTACTTGATAAATTCTAGCATAAGAGAAAAAAATTATACTAAAGCACGTTATTCTTCATCTTAAATTCACTCGCGTACAAACATCCCTCAGAGAATACTAAATATGATCAATTTTGCTTATATTACACTTGCAATTATACATAAATAAGAAAAAAAATATTAGATTTAAAAAATATGCAAGTTTTAATTCGTAAGATTACAGTAGGCCTTATCGTTTTCTTAGGAGATTGACCGAGAAATAGATGACAACAGAATCATCACTTTTAGTTGGTCAAAAAAATTATAAAAGGCCAACCAAATAAGTTAAGGAATGTTATCGCCAGAGAAATAGTTTAACCGACAATATATTTACTTTACAGTCGATTTCAAAAGAAAAACAGACATGTTTCCTCAATACACCAAAAGATATTTAAAATAGGAGAAAATTATAAAATAAATACGTTTATTTATAATAGAATACGAAATGATCATTTTTGATGGACTAATTAATTGAAAATTTAAATAATACAATTGTGAATTAGAGTTGGTCATATTCAACAAATATTCTCATTTATTGACATAATTATGCACATTTAATTGATTTTCGCGTTTAATAGTCAATAGAAGTGTCGTAAAATTATATACGAAATCTCCTGGTGTCGGAGGTCTTGTTCCAATTAAATGATAATTATTTTAGCTTTCTAAACTCAACCAAATTCTTTGATATGATTAAACTGCGATTTTTTGATAACTGAATTATATAATAAAGCTGTCTGCAATTCAACAAGCGTTTGATTTCTCCTGACTTAGAAAATTGAACATTACTTTCAAATTATATGATTGTCCCGAAAATTTTCGACTCTTACACTATATTCCATCAAATTTTATTTTTTTTTATTATTATGACAAAATAATGTCATCATACCTCTGAAACTTGCCCGTAAATTGCAAAAAACATGTCTGGATATTTCTGAAACCAGCTTAAAAATGAAATATAAAATTAAGGAAGATATGCGTATTATAGATACTGTCGTCTTGAAAGAGAAAGTAAATAAGCTTCTTTGATTACTTATTCATATAATTTTGATTAATTCCTTATAATTATCTATTTTTCAGGCTCAATTTAATTTCTTATTTCGAATATTTGCACGATAAAAATGTTTAGATGATTGATTTTTGGTAAAATTACCCCCTTGAGAACAATTGACTGTTTAATTAATTGGGTGACAAACATATTTAAAAAAATTTAATATTACCAGTGTGCTTTAAAGGTTTAATTATAATTTAACGACACTCAGAGTAAGTCTTTTGTGCAATAATATTTTTTCCCGGAATATCCAGCATCTTTGTAGTAATTTTAAGCAAAGATTTAGCTTTTATTAACATAAGTATCTTCTATGAAGTCAATGATATTTAAATGAATTACCCCATTTCTTGTATTTCTAATAAATATTCCCTAATCGAGAAAGATTTAACATTTTTTAAATTTAAAATATCTAGATCGTGTACCAATTGATAAAATCGGTTCATTTATGTTCGTTGGAGCAAATTTTTGTAAAAAAAGTTTTAAAATTAAGTTATTTATAAAATTTTATTCAAAAAAATATATAAAGTCAGAACTAAACGTTTGCCAGTGAATACAACACAACAAACTCTGCACTTAACCGGTTGATGAAATTAATCGCTGTGCCCGTATTCCAACTTGACTGTGCCAATTATTCACTAATAAAGAATTGTGCGCCTGTGTATAAAATTTTGACGTCAAATTAATTTAAATTCGATCTAAATACTCAGAAAAAGAAAGAGAAACGGTACATTCATAGTACCGTTTTTAAATAAAGAATATTGATATTATAATGATCAAATTTTAACGCTTAAATATCTTGAATCTTATAAGATATGTTATCTTTGAACAATATCCTGTTAAAACACAGACAATAAGTCCAACCAACAAAACGAATATCAAAAGTATCACTCCAATCATTAAAAGAACGAAATAGACCATTGGCACTATAAATGATTGATAATATTATACTATTGCAACTATCGGCATAGACATAACTTGATTCACTAAAAGACTTTGTTTTAGCCGTAAAAAGAGCATATGCTTGAGGCAAGCAAAGTTTAACCTGATCATTCCAGACACCCTAAATATTTAGAACGTTAAACTTTAGATTCAAGGCATTTTTCGCACGTTTTTTCATCCTTTAATTTAATGAATTCTGTTTATAGATTACATTACCTTCTAGATTCTCTTCCTTCATGTACTTAAAAAATATTAATAAGTTTGAAGGCCAAGATTCAGATCCATTTAAAGTATCAAAAATTGATCTTATAAACTCGATGTTAACCATACCTTTTGAATCAGGACTAAATGAGTCAAAATCTTAGACATAACAGAAAAATAAAACTTTGCTTGGCATTAGGAACGGCGGAATGACGATTATAAGGGACCATGGTATCAGGTTTGACATCACGAACTAATGACGATTTATGAGCAGCTATATCTTTATCCACAGATGCAAGTAAAAGCAGGGGCTAAATATATTATTTAGAATATTATAGATTTATGTGTTTTATCATAACTTACATTCTGATTTTGTGATCGTAATTGTAACAAAAATCAATATGATTAGGTTCTGATATTTCAGGCATAATTTTCTAAGTAGTTAAAAATGAGAACAGACCAAATTTCTTTAAATTCTTCAGTGAGATCATTTTCAAAATCTGATAGAGGCGGTTGGTGTGCATATCATTAGCGGCGGCGTAATTGCAATTTAGCATTTTGATATCAGCGATGCAAAATTATTTTTTTTTCTAAAAAAGATGGAGGTATTAGAAGCGATGAAAGGACTTTGTTAAGAAACATAAAAAATTATATTTCAAGATTTATTTTAATATTACACTAAAAAAGATAAAAGTATTGATAAAATTTTGCAAATGAATGAAGTAGTGTATAATTTAAGTCTTAAAATATAATAAAGACCAGAATATTTAGTTTTCGTTTAAAAATTCATGGCGAAAGTTTGTGATTTGAAGTAATTATTCATAAATTAATCTTAATGAGATATATTTTTTATATGAAACTTTTTTTTTCTCAACCATAATACAATTTTGATTATTTTTGACAAAAAAATTTAAATATACAGTGAAATCTGTCATAACGAACTTTATTAGTTATAGGAGTAAGTTCTTTATGCGAAACGATCGTTATGCGAAGCACGCCTTCTCTAAAATACTATAACAAAAAAATTAATTTTTATGTCAAGATTAAAAATTAAAAACCTCGTTTTGGAGCAATTTTGTGTGGTAGTATCGTTCGATCTCAAGAGCATATGGTAATTCATGACAAACACGCGCGCTTGATTGAAAAAGTAGAGTATGCTTTAGTTTATTGTGCGAAGCTAGGTTTGTTATGCGTGTTATCTATTAGCAAAAAAAATTGCGTTATGCGCATCGTAAGTTATTCGATGAGTACGATATGCGAGGTGTCACCCTATTATAAATCAAATTGATCGAAAGAAAGATTATAGCTATGTTACTTGAATGCGCAGATGTCATCAATTTTTTTTACTAAATTTCTTTCAGATATCATACATAGTACTGACGTTGCTCTTACACGTTGCTATTTTTTAGACGAATGATTGACCACCAGGACAAAACCAAGATGTAAAATGTTGATGGTTGTTTATCATAACTTTAACGATTATTTTTATCATTTTCTCTGCAATAAAAGTGTTATTAAATGATTTTAAATTTCTCTCTTAAGAGATTATTTTCGTATAGACAGCAAATTTCCAGATAAAGCAGTCTTTTACATTGAAAAAAATGAACTAATATGGCAATACATGTTTAGCTTTATATTGTAAGAGTATTTTAAATAAAAATAGTACTAAAAATGTTATAAAAAAAGATAAAATTACTTTATCTAGCAACATCATTGCCATTTAAGATATTAATAATCGATTTTTCCCTAGCTGAGGCACACGTCCCACTGGTCGGTAATTTGATTTAAGCAATGGCAATAAAATTTCAACAGTGAAATTTGAACAAGATTGATCAATAAAAATATAGGGTTTAAACTCGATCGAAGGCGTAGACTGTTGGTAAAATTTACGGTAGGGGACTAACACAAAAGAGGTTAGCAAACACTATAATAAGTGGTAACTATCCTATTTAGCGATGTCTCAGTAAAAATATTTTGTAAGTTCCTAGAGATAAATTACGCATTTTATTTTATATTTTCTCTGATTAGCTGTAGAGAGATTCGTTTATGTCTAAATCGTAATTTAACTTAAAATTTTGTGAAATTTTTTATTATAGCAGTGTATCTACAGATTCATTAAAAAATAAATTAATCTTATTATTTATATGGCTGATATTCTTTTTCAGGCTGTTGGTTAGAGGTAAAATTTTTAGCTAGATTTATAGGTTCATTATCAAATAATTAATAATAGGTTTCAGCACAAAAATTAAAAATTTGCTAATTTTTAATAATTATATCTTAAATTTACTATAAATCAGCAATTCGACATGTGTCAGGTTACGCCTACAAGAGTTTTTTTGCTTCGTTTGAAAAGATTGTAAAATATTGTAAGTGGAAATATTTAATTCTCAAATAAAATCGTCTAATTTTACGAAAAGTTCACAATTAAAGTCGAATGAACAAAAATACGTTAGCTATTTACTAAAAATATTTTTAAATAACAAATTATTGTCCAAATCAACTATGTTTTACTGCATGTAAACAAATGATGAACATGCGCATACTATTCTAAATATAAAAGATTATCAACTCCTAAATGTTGAAATAAACTTGTTTAACCGCTAATTATAGCAAAAATATTTGAATTGCTTTAACAACAAGTAAGCGAATAATTGAAATCGCTAATCAGAATATTAAATTAAAATTGTTTATATGTTTTATTAAATTTTATGTAAAATATTATCTAAGTTTCCTTCATCTGATTTCAACTTTAAATATACAATAAAGCTCTTTTTTACTTTATTCTATCATAATATTATGCAAATCAGATCCTAAAGACTGTATTACTGTCTATTTTACCTGAAATTTAGAATTTTTGTCATAAAATTTTTTAAATTAAAACAAAATTTTAAAAAAATACCCTTTTTCGTTGGGTTTCTCAATATAAATTTAATTAGATTTCTTGAGTAGATTTTGAAAACTTCAAATTCTGTTAGTTCTTAAATAATTAATTTAAATGTTAAAGATAAACTATTAGTATCTGATACTTACAAACAAGAATAATATGAGCTTAATCATCTGTGCTGTGCTACAAGTCATCTGCGCAATAAGTATACAACGATAACTGCTCTTACCTAAAATTTTACTCCGCCCTTTTATTAACAATAGATACCAATTTTTTTTCTTAGTCATATGATACGTAAGATTTCAGCTCTCTTGGAAGATGTGTTAAATAAAAAAAATGTAGCCTCATGTTGATTTTATCGTATTCGTATCTTTGATTGGGTTATAAAATAGATATTAGCATTTAAATCCCAAATATCACTATATGTTAAAATATAAAAAAAATTAACTGTTGGGAAAATTGATAAAATTAGAAAACATTACATCTATTAAGATCTACTAATAAACGCGATAGAAATCTGTTACAAACTTCTAATTTTGATAATTTTTCACGCTTTATTCGAATATAGATGATGGAATTAAATACCGAGAGAAGAAATTAAACGAAATATTAATTTGAAAAAAAAGATGGCATTTTTTGTTAGAGCCATGCGATAGTTTTAAGAATATCTTAAAGAAATTCTTAAAATGTCAAATCTTATACACATTCGAGACTTGATTACTCTAAAAAACATCTGAATATAAATGTATTGTGCCGAAGAATAAGCTCTGTTCACAAGAGCACGATTGTAATCGCGTAATTTTTAATATTTTATAAGAAGGTTTCAAAGTACTATAACTATGCCTTCTTACAAAGATTTTGTATTCAGTCAACAATTTTTTTCCAATCTTGCGCATTTATTAATATCTCGCGTAATTAACGGGTTTATCCTAAATGACTTAAAGATCCGGTAACGACTGGTTTAAAAGTTTGAATAGCTATAATTTAAACATAAATTCATTATAAAAGATGAGTGAAAAAGATATTAATCAATTATATATAAAAATTGAATATAGGCCTCGTGGAAATTTACTTAATAACGATCATGGAGGATTGTCAAACAGGTTACTATACTTAGGCTGCGGTAAATTATTAGGTGTTATCAACATAATATTTAATATCATCTATGTATTTATAAAAAATTTATTTTAATTTTATTAATGTGGCTGAGTTTATAATTTTTATCTTCTTTAAAAAGATATGTTCTGGAATTTATGTAAGATGAGATATATAAATAAGATTAAAGAAAAAAACGTGGACAACTGGTTTGGAATCTTTAATACATTTTCATTAGATTCTATCAATAAACAGCATGTAATTCAAAGTTATGTAGACTTTGGAATCGATAATCGAATCTTTTGCGGCGATGTTAGTGCTAACTATCATTTTAAAGTATTAATCGAACGATTCTTTTATCAATGGCCAGGTATTAAATAAGAATTTTATTGTAGGACAAGAGGAAAAGTCATGCTTGCAAAAAATTATATTTTTAGAGGAATTACTTTCGAGATTTAATACTACGCCAGATAGTCTTAGTAGATTATTAGTAAAGATATATGACCAGCTAATAGCAAAAATGTTAGATATCACTACAAATTGCTCAAGCATAGAAAGATTATTGGAATTTCCTTTAATTACTGCGGAAAACATGGAATTTCTATTGACTGACTTGATAAATGATAATTCAGATATTTTGAAGGAGCAGGATAGAGAAATATTACGTTTATATACACGAGCTTTTAATAAGCTTTTAAGTTCTCTAATAGCATACCATATCCAAGGTGTCAATCATCATCAATTTACATTTAGAAGAATCAAATGGAATTTATGTTGCCGATAGATGGAAAGAAGTGTTAGAAAAAAATAAAATTTTCGTCTTTTTACGACGTACTAATATTTGTAATAAATAACACCGAATGGATTCTTAGAAAAAGCTTAATAGCTTATGAGAAACAGAATCCAAGGCTCGTACGCATGCTACTGTTTTTACAAAATGGTTTTTTTTACTGATAAACTTGTTCATAACGTTAAAAATCCGCCAAATAATCAACAAAATAATAAATTTATTATTATAATTTCTATCCTTACTACCGTGTCCGTGCTGTTGATTATTTTGCTGTTTTAATTATAAAGGTAAAAATAAAATTTTTATTTTTAGAAATTAAAAAAAACCCTTAAAAAGTTCTCTCAACAAACAGCTTAAACACTTAGAATTTACTTTTTTAATTAAAATTTATTAAATTTCTCTTTTATTAATAAAAACATAAATTTTTAGAGATTGATGTCGATTTTACAGTTTACATTGATAATAAAATATTAAGTGAATCATACTATGTAAATGAAAGAAGTGACCTCTTAAACCTAAAAAGATCAATTTTTTGTGAGAATTTGATTTTGAATAAAAGATCGGATTAAAAATCTGAAGAATATACATATTGATTATTTTATTGAACAATTATAATTAAAACAGGTCTTTTTTATTTAATTCTGTGATTTATGTTGGCATTTTATGTATTTTTACGGTACATTGATATAATATGCTTAACGAGCAAAAGTTAAGGCTAAATAATTTTAAATTTTAAATTAAACTCAGATAAAACGCGGAGAATCGTTTTTGAAGTTGTTGGTGGTAAAAGTCATTTATATTCATTGTCTGTTTTAATAATTTTTATCAATTTTGTTTAATTTTTGTTTATTTTTCTTTCTTTTAGTATTTTTTTAGTTGAATTTTATAAATTGATTCGTATCCTTTATACTATGACTAATCGCACACAAATTAGTAAATATTATTAGTATCATACTTTTTATCGTCAAATTTAAGTATTGGTCTTTTGAATATAGATTGACATCCGATAATTTTTACCGCTTTAAAGAATTTTCCATCTGTCTTATCGTCAAATTTAAAGTTTAAGAAATGAAATCTGTTCAATATTTTTATAAATGCACGATAATTTTGATTTACGTCTGATGGATTATGATCAAGATCAACACAAAGAATCGATTTGTTAAAAATATATTCATCTTTAACAATTCATGCAAAAAAATCGGCTGAAGCAACCAATCACGGAAATTTATGCATGCGTGGTGAATTTTCGGTATAGATTGCGAATGAATACTGTAGAAAGATCATATAACTTAAAAGAAATATATGAATACTTGAATGCAATCTTAAGATGATTTAAAAAATAATATTTTAGCAAGGATGATAATTTATTCGCAATATCACAGATTTATCCAAGTGTAAATTGGTATCAATCCTTTTTCTAGGAATATAGGTTGTATAGTTTAATAACTAAATCACATGAAAGTGAATATAATTATTTGACGTCAATATCTTTTCTCGATATTAATAAAATAAGTCCAACGTGATACAGCAAACCTCAAATGCCTAGGATTCATCAAGGGTATATTATGGTGATTGATGATTACAATATTTGTTTTAATATCGGTGGAATGAATTTCGCAAAATTTTTTCTATCACCCACGATATTTAGTAGATTTAATTTTGGCAATGTTCTTTATAACTCATAGATCACACGTGTGTTTTTCACTACCAGCCATTCTCAATTTAAAGAACGCCACTTATGGGGTATCAGATCACTCTTTCGCAACTTTAACCACCGTCTCTGAACAGTAAAATGAAATATTTTATCTATTTATTGAAGTGGAAATATCGTCTGAAGATCCCACGAATGAATCAGAGTCGTATGCGAATTTTGCGGGAACCTAATTGAGCCAATTGAGTTTTCAATGCTTTAAATACACTTATTTGTAAAAATTTTAATTTTTTGAAAGCCAGTAATATGCGGAGAATCATTATTTTAGGTATGAAAGCATTCAAGTATGCTCGCTAACTAAACAAACTAATTCTAGCTTTTCGCTTATATATATCTTATGGGTTGTTGGCAATATAGATACTTAGTTTGCGTGTTTAAAACCATGTTCGAAAGTTCAAGTTCAGTGATAATAAATGACACCAATAAGGAATGCCAAGATCTTGAGCTAACAATAATTAGAATGGTAAATGGAAAAAAAAATCGCACCAGAAAGCTAAAATCAGGGTATAAGACAATTTATTTATAGGCTTTGTGATATATGCCTGAAAAATTTAATTCTGCTTAATAAAAAAATATGCTGGCGAGTTTTGCCCACATTAAACACATTTTGATGTAATAAAATTTTGGAAATGTAAAGAACAATCAAATTAAGTGTAAAATTGATTTCAAGTTAAAATTTTATTTTAAAAAAGCTGATGTATTAATTTACGAAATGTATTTACAACCTATTCAATATTATCGGCGAGAGTACAAAAATTGTGATGCGATCAAACTTTGTTAAATCCTTTAATTGATGAAATCATCCAAAATTTAAATTATGATGCAGAAACGCCAGAACTTAAAATAACATAGACCAAATAATTGATGAATAATTTTCCAAAATATTATTCATATTCAATTGTGGACTATTTAAAAATTCATATATAAGTCAAAAATATTTTTTTAAATATTAAAACATCATGTAAATTTTTATGCTATGGTGGAGTCAACATTAAAACAAAGAGTTTTTTATCATCTGAGCATTCGAAATGCGCATAAATAACTATTACCCACATTTTTATACAATTTTTTGCTGAAATAAGGAATTTAAGTGAAAGCTTAAGAAAAAGTTTCAATTAAGATGCTAATAGTCTGTGCCAAGAGTTTATTACTTGCTTAAAGGAGAATTTATTATAATATTTTAACCTCAATCTAGCAGTATAACGTGCCGTGTAACAGTTCCGATCATATCAATATCGAAATCGTGGGACATTTTATGCCATCAAGTAGATGAATATGAATTTTTAATATGGTAAATCGCGATAAGAAGTGGCTAGAGCCAGGTTTTAATTTCTGATACATCGAAAAAAAACTCACGATTATTTCTAGGTTATAAGGTCTCATTTTTGGCTCAAAAAATCACGATTTTTCTAATCTACGGAAAAAATTTTACCTAGAACTTTGATTTTTAATATCATTACGTTAATGGATTAGTTAAATTACACCCACATGTCACCTTTAGGCCTAATGGGTCAATAGAGGTTTTATCTACATTTGAAAAATTTTCTCAAAATAAATTACATTAGACCTTAATAGTTTGATCAAATACCATGGTTCCAATTGGTTATCTGAACAATACACAATAGGGACATTAATTTAGCGCTGCATAATTGATCTATAGGTGTAAACTTACAATTGCCCAAAATTTTTAATGAAAAAAAATCAAGTTACCCCGCCCCCTCCATATAAACCAATAAAGAGAAAAATTCTTTTGTTAGTTTTGGTTGCCGTAACGTATCAAAGAAAACCAGTCATAAGAAAAGTTTTTTTTTCAAAATGAATTGAGCCGCCATATATTTTTAAACATATGTAAGGTCTCCGTCATGTTCTAAAAAGCCGCTACATATGCTCCTAGGTGGTATTTTTACAAAAAATTAAATATAAAATTAACATGAATGGATGAAATGATAAATTGTCATAAGACCAATTAAAGTTTGCTTTTATATAAAAAAATTAGAATTAAAATACAGTAGTCTTCACGGGTAGTAACTATTGAATGAATTGGTGCACAATAGATAGTGACTAATTTAGGATAAAATAATTCTAAATTATTGCTATGATTTTAAATAGTGAGCCCATTCTGAAAGAAAAAATTATATTTTATGATAAAATATATATCGTGAGAACCCGAAATATTTTTCTAATTATTAATTTGGTTTTAGGACTACTAATTAATTTTTCCGATAAAATTAGATCTTTATGATTTTAAAAGAAATTCTTAATATTAATACGAGTCACACACTTATATTAGCTAAATGCTGGACACCAAAGTAAATAATGATGTCTCAAGTAAAATGGCATTTTCAAAAGGAGAAGATAATAAAAAGTCCACTGATCTCGTTTTTGAATTTACAAAATATCAAGATTCTCAATAAATTTTTAGATTTACAAATTAAGGTATTTTATTTCCCTCAAAAAAATTCAATGCAAAGTAGGTTTAAACTTATTTTATTGACGAGGATTTCATCGATTGGATAGTATAACTTGTTGATTATTTTTTTACTGTTTTATTCGCTATGGTTAAATTTTTCAAATTCTTAAAGTTAAATTTGATAAATTAGTCAAAAAATTTTCTTTCATCTAGGACAGTGGCGGTTAAACTTTTTTCCTCGCGGCACAAAACATTTTTTCAAAAAATGCGTCGGTGCAAAGTTTAAAAAAATTTTTACATTTTATTCAGTCAAATTTATGTAATAATTTAAAATAATTTTTTTTGGAAATTAGGAAGCGAGAATAATAACAAATATTGAAAAATAAAT
Source organism: Cyprinella venusta (assembly GCA_038021265.1). Taxonomy (NCBI): domain Eukaryota; kingdom Metazoa; phylum Chordata; class Actinopteri; order Cypriniformes; family Leuciscidae; genus Cyprinella; species Cyprinella venusta. The sequence goes on along the minus strand of JBBNEX010000073.1, from coordinate 15,771 downwards.
TCAGCGTTTTATCCGGCGAATCAAACCTATTTGTTGATCTATATTCGAGAAATTTATTTAACTGCTATAAAGAATATTTGATTATTATTAGCATGATGTCCAATAATCTTATTCTTAAAATTCCTTATGTGTATATTTTTGTCATCTAAATGAAATTTAGCGATTACTTTCGTGCAAATTATAGACAGAGATGATTGTTTAAAAAAAATATTTCATTTATGTTTTTATTGATGCACTTGAGGAATTAGATCTAATTCATTCTGTTACTAATTAATCTATAAGGATTTCAAATAAAGATTTAAAACTAACTCATAGTTTAATTTAATTATAGATATCTAATAATTCTTATTGCGGCACATAGTTTGCCGACCACTCATCTAGGCCTTGATCGATTTTTAGAAATTTTTATCCGTAAATTTAATCAAAAAAATCATGCGATTGAAAATATATAAAAAATGTAAAAAATTTTTCTCAATTGTCTTTATCTTAATATTAACGAACTGACTTTTTGAGTAATTATTAATTTATTTAAATTCAAATGTGATTATTAGATGTACTTTTTAGAATGGTTTATCAGCAGAAAATCACGAAACTAAATAATTTTAATAATTATCATATCTGCTAATATTTAAAGGAGTAGATCGTCGCTTAACTAATTTATCGGCCAAATAGAGTTGATTCTCTTAAAATGACCTTTATTTATTTAAAAACAACAGATTTTTTATTTGATTTCCTCGAACTATAGATGCTAAAAATGTGGTTCAAATTGCTAATTATAATGTGGAAAAAGATATTTATTGCATTTAATTGACATGTACAGATCTGAAGAACATGTGCTCAGTATTCTATGTCAGTTGGATAAAAATGTTCATTATTTACTCATCTCATGTGGAAAATTCTATTTCACAATAATACTTGAATAAATTTTGCCATAAAAATAAGTGTATTCATTTGAACTATTAGAATAAAAATTAATATCCTATTCATATTCCATAAATTAACTCCACAGAATGGAGACTGCACGTGTCTTACATGAATAAGTCCGCTTAAATGTAAAAAATACATTTATAACGATATTTGTAACAAAATAATTCACATTAGTCTGCTTAAAAATGCTAATCAATACTTAAAACCTATGATTTATTTACTTTTATTCACAAGTCTCCGAATTATAGTTGTTTCAATACTACAATGCACATTTTTTTTATTTAGTTTGCCGAAAAATAACGTAAAATTTTTTTTATATTTCGTCTAAATTAATTTAATATAATGGACTTTGGTTGTTTAAATTCAGATAAAATGATTTTTAACTTGTTCTTGCTTCAATATATATCGGAAAATCATTGGTTTTAATATTGCACTACAAAAGATTCCACGTAATGCGCAAAAGTAACATTATCCTCAACTTCAAAAATAGATTTAAAATTAGTTGCCAACTTACAGTAAGTTTACATTGATCGTATTAATTCTTCCTAAATTATTATTCGTCCCTTTTATACAAAATTGATCTATTTATTACTTTTTTATAAAATGATAAAGGAAATTGATTGATTTTACGAATTCTTTTGCCAAGGGACTTGCGAATCATAATTTTTTTCGAATAGAATCTCAAATTGAATCTATTCCTACATTATGTTTCGAATAAAATCGACTACACGCATGCTTTTAATTTTTTTACCAATTTTATACTGTAATCAAACTTTATTTAAATAGTTTAAGGTGAAAATTAATTTAAACGGATAAATGCACTGATCATGGAAAAATTTTCTTAAGAAAAATAATAGTTATGCTTCTGAACACATATGATAATTTTTTACGAGCTATGTATCAAAAATGATGCAGAGAAATTCATAGTAGATATTTAAGAAATTAATTCTTTTTACACTGCTATATTAAATTAATAAGATCATGGTAATTTAGCCGCTTCTCTTATTTTCTACGGTCTCTACGTTTTAAAGAATGCTTTTTTAAAACTTAAAGCCACCAGACACTTTAATTTAATGTATAATACTCCCTCAAAGTTGTATAGTGATTCCAAAATTCAAATCGAATCTCATTTTTTTTGAATCGAATATCTAATATTCGCAAGGCCCTACTTTAAACATATGAAAATACTTTGAATCTATGTCCAAGTAATTACATTAGTATCTTTTTTTTTGGAGTATTGAATCTATGAGGCTGTCAAAAATACCAATTTAACTCTTGACCTATAAATTTTACATGCATTTAGATAATATGCGTGCTCAGACATTAAGTGATATCTATTTATTGCATTAATTTACCCAAAAAAATCCTCAAAATTTGTAAGCATAATATTTATTCACCATATCTTAAACAACATGAAGGGAATCTGATCAAAAGTGTAAAATTTCTGATCATACCCGATTTAATCTTAAATTTAGCGTAAAATCCCGAGTTTAGGCATAGAAATAAGACAAAAAATCTTTTTAAAATTTCAAATTCGAAATTTTTATAAAGATCATGGAAATGTTCACGCTTCTTTTACGCAAATTTGTGAAATCAAAACACATCTAAGAAAAATATTTCATTGTGCAGAAACTGAAATCTTTTAATAAGAATTTAACTGTAAGCATTAAATATTTAAAAATCGATTGAGAGATAGTTCCCTTGAACTATACATGGAAACCTGTCGGTGTCAATAGACTAATTTTCTTTCAATTGAGACTAAAATCTTATATGTGATTTTTATTGCGCTAAATAAAGACCCTTAATCATGATAAGCTGAAAGTTTCTCGATATCGAGACTGGAAGTGAAGACTTGAAGTAATTTCAACAAAAATATAGATTTTACATCAAAAATGCGTAAAGAGGATTTAAATGTAGATATTTCTTAGAATTATGATTGGGTTTTATGTAAATTTGTTCGACATAACGATCAATGACGATTTTTAAGAGAGCCATAATCGCTATCTTTAAAAAATAATTAGGTTTTGCTTTCATAATATTACTGTCAACTATCTATTTATGGATTATTTTATCCAAGCATTATAAATGTTGCACAATTTAATCATTTTCTTATTGTTAAAGAAATGTTCTAATGTTTATGTAAGGTGGTATGCTTTACAAAGATTAAAGAAAAAAACGTCGACAACTGGTACGGACTTCTCCATTCATTTTCATTGAACTATATAACTAGACAGGATGTAATTCAAAGTTACATAGACTTTGGATTCGAAACCAAATCTTTTGCAGCGAGCTGAGCAGTAACTATTATTCGAAATTGTGGATACACTTTTTCTTTTTTAAATGGCCAGGTATGTTGCATAATGCTTAGCCTAGGACAAGAAAACAATTTGTGCTCACAAAAAATAAAATTTTTTGAGGATTTGCTTTCGGGAGACGGTTCTAAGCCTGAAAAGATCAGCAGATTTTTAGTGAAAATATTTCACCAACTTATATTAAAAATGTTGGATGTCATTGAGAATCATTCAAGAATTGAAGAGTTGTTGGAACTTCCTCTTATTACATTAGACAACCTAGAATTACTTTTGAATGAATTAAAAAATAATAATTCAGAGGTTTTAGAAGAACATGATGGGGAAATCTTACGCTTATACGCGCGAGTTTTTAATAAACTTTTTGATTCTGTAATAACCTACCATCTCCGAGGTAACAATTATCACAAGTCAACATTTAGAACAATTAAAATGGAATGTACGTTGTCGAAAGATGGAAAGAAGTAATGGCGAAATTAAAATTGTCATCCTTTAACGACGTTATTATATTCGCGATAATAAATTCTGAATGGATTTTACGAAAACACATGATAACTTATGAGGAAAGAATCCAAGGATTTTTCGCGTGCTATTGTTTCTACAAAAAGATTTTTATTACTGAAAAGCTAATTCATGACGTTCAAAATCCGCCCATAAATGTAAAAAACAATTATTTTACATTAAAAACCTCGGCTATTTGTTCTCTGGCATTGATTTTAATTATTATTGCTATTTTAATCGCTAAAGTAAAAATTTATTTTAATTTTAAGAAATTTAAATATGTATTTAAGAGTTCATGTAAAACAGCCAAAATAAAAATATTTATTGATAAAATTTGACACAATTTTTACAAATAGTATTTCTTATATAAAAGTTTTAAGATGTTATAGGTTGATTCAGGGTGGTTGAAAAGATACTGCATTGTCAGACGCGCTTCTGACTTAGTTCAAAATTAATGATGTAGCATTTGTAGGCAAAAACGCAATATATTGTTAATAATTAATGTGTTCAAAATTTATTTTTGAGTCGAAGTTCAAACAAAAACATTTATTGATACTTCCTTTTACCCAGTAGTAATTTAAAACTGTCTTTATTGTATTCATGTTGCATTCTTTCTTGGTGTACAATAATTTTTTTGAGCAAGAATACAGTGATACCTAGCTTACACTATTTGTCATTCAAATTTGGTGATGAGGACATTTAAATTTGCCGCTGAGTACAATCAATTTGACCGGAAAAAATAGCAAAAAATGAATCAAAACATAACAAAATATATGAAGATAAGTAACGATTTACTGGAAAGAATGATCATTTACACCCGAAAAAAACCACTAAATTTCAATTGCAGAAGTCGCTAGAATTTTTAGTGTCAATGAAAAATCCTAAAGGAATATATAAAAAATATTGGAGAGATTGAGGTCATCAATAAGGTTAAAAGAAGGGGAGCGAAAACATCAAAATTATAGATAAACATCAGCAAAATATTAGCCAGCAGTTAGTAGATGACATACTGCTTACATTAAAAAAATATAAAAAACCTTAGATTCGAATTTTCAAGTCGATATTAGCTAAAAATATCACACGGGCATTATTAAAGCTCAATATTTCTTTTAAATTAATTCGCCCTGCTCTAGTTTCATGAAACACTTCTGAAACAATTGAGTCTATTTTACCAATTTGGTAAAATACTGCTTGAGAGGTAACTTATCGTTTTTCTTACAAGGCTGCACCGTTCAGATTTTCAGTTGGGTCACTTGATCTCATCTACATAGAATGAAACAGGTTTTAATCTACATCTTCGACGAACTTTTGGCCCCGCATCGAGAGAGGAACGTTTTATGTTACGGTACCAAATTCTTGCGAAGAAATATCAGCCTTGTAGCTTCCATAAATTCTTCCGGGATGTTTTAACACGGAATAATGATCAGTTTCTATAGCGCTGCAGAATTTTTAACCAACATCAAAGAGGTTATCGCTCGCGTTAGCGAAGGTTTAAAATATTTAATTATGGGCAAAGTAAGTTTTGACCACGTATCTTCTATCCGTGAAGCAATCGAAGAAGCAGGACACACGCTGATTTTCTTAGCAGCTTAATCGCCATAGTTCAACCCGATGATTTATTGTTTTCAAGATAGAAACAGATATTAAAAAACAGAGTTGAAGTTTTCTCACGCGGAAAGCTTCTTCGACTATAAACGAAGCAAAATCTGAGATAACTGCAATTGAATGCAATTGAATGGTTCGAGAAGCGGTTCTTTACATGTATAAGGCCCCTCAAAGACATGAATTTTGATATTTTAATATTTTCTTATTTCATACATTTTATCGGCCAAATTGAATGCTCTTTGCGGCCAAATTGAATGAAAAATGGTGTAACGTACTTAATTAGTTCTAGGAGTTAGTTATTTATACGAAAAATCGTTTGTGCGAGGCATGCTTTGTACCTAAATACAATAAAAAAATAATTAATTTTTTGTCGACAAAAAAAAATAAAACCTCGGATTTGAGCAATTTTGTGTGTTGATATCTTTCGATCACAGAAAACATGGTGATTCATGGCAAACATGCGCACTTTAGCTAAATTGTGTAATATTTTTTAGTTTATTTTGCGAACCAAGGTTCGTTATGGTAGTTATTTATTAGCGTAAAAAAAAGTACGTTATGCGCAGCGCACGTTATCCATGGAAGTACTTCATGCAAGGGATCACCGTACATGAGTCAAAGAATAAATTTTGACCCTTGGTGTAAAGTAATAATTTTAATTGGTCTGATATAAAATTGGTTATTTACCTTTAAAATTTCGAGTTGTAGATTTTGCTAAGCTTTAACAAACGTCAATACTGATTCGACATAAAATCGCCAATTTTTTTATTTTTATGCTGAAAAAATGTCGGAATTTCTTTTAAATTAAAGGTTTAATAAAAATTTATTAATTACATATGTTTAAATTGGTTTTAAAAATTTTACAAAGGAATTTTGTTTTGAATTGTTATTTCGGTTAAATGTCCAAAAATTAATTTTTGTTTCAGTGCTTTACATTTACATTTAGGTCATCATGATCAATAAACTGTCCCTAACTAAAATATTTTAAAATTGCTTAGGTAAATTAGATCTTCTAAAATTTCAATAATTTGAATTATTTGTTGAAATTTTTTGACTTCTTGTACATCAATTATCATTTTCTTAAGCTATTGATTTTACAATTGTTTGTATAAAAATATTTTGGGGTGTTAAAAACAAAAAAAAAGTTTGACATCATTCTTACATGTTCTCGAAATAATTTAAATTTGCAATATAATAAATTGTCAGATTCTAAAATATGATTAGTTATTGCATTTTCCTGTAGTATTTTAATAAAACTAGTAATCAAGTTAAACGATTTTAATATTTTGCTTATAAAATATTAGACTCAGAAGATGTAAATTTATTAATTGATTATACCAGTATAATTGCGCTCATTGTCCTCTTAGGAAAATAAATCTTACTAAAAATTAGCGTTCCCGCTTAAATACGATCAACTTTAACATAATTCGAGAAAAAAATTCAGTTGGGTGTAAAATGTTATTTTTTCCCATTTCAGGATACATTCCGCTTATCTTATGTGTCGTCTTATTTCTTTAGTATCGTGTTGGCAAATTTCTTCAAAGAAGGGCTAAAAAATTATTTTTAAATTATGCATCAATTTACTGACCTGCAAAATTGTACTGATACTTGCGCGAATATCAAACGCTTGAAAGCCTTTAGTTCATTAATGGGCAATTATTTTTTTAAAGGATCACATGATCAAAATTTTAGATAAAAACGGGTCGGATGTATAAAAAACCTAATTTTTATAAAAATTAATCCATTTTTACTCAGAAATCCAAAAATAATAAGTAACCGTTTTATATAATCCCAAAATAAGACAATAAAAATTTTTACTTTTCAGATCTTTGTTACTTAACCAGGAAGTAGTAGTTGACTAAGAATTCGTAACTACCTTTTAATTTTACATATAAATCCAGATTCATTTTAACGAAACTCTCTTATTTTATTTGGGAAGCCATGCAGTTTCATGAATTAATTTTAGAGTTTTAAGTTTTTGGATTTTATGCAATTTTTGCCTTTGTCAGCCAAAAATATTTTATAAATATCAATTGATTATAATTTGTTGTTGTTGAAGCCTCCTATAAAAAATCTTCAAAAAATTACCATAGACTTTTTTTAATAAATATTTAAAGGAATGTAAAAATATTGTATAAAACCAACGGATCATATACTATATGAAAAATAAGGCTAAAAAATTAATGAGGCGGGTATAATCAATTTCAAAAATTTACTAACTTGCTAATATCAGACTCAAAACTCGTTGTGATGAGTCGTAATATCGATTATAGATTAGAATTCGTAGGAACAAAGCTGTTTTGATTTTTAATCTTTATGAAGGAAAAAGACTGCTCACAAATGTATATTGATGGAAATCTGGCAAATAGTTATATAGCAAAGCCTTTAAAATTATCTAATTTTTCAAAGCAGTAAGATGAATTAAAATCCATTCAGTTTTCCTTTAAAATTATATTTGAAAGAATTGACATATTTGATGTATACAGTTCTATTTGAAATTTGTTATTAGCAGCAGAAGGATTATAATTAAAGGATGACTTGATTTGATTAAACTGTTGATCAATGCCTTAATTTCTACGATTCTGATATAATATTTTTTCAATAACCTGTTATTTTTTCCGAGTATTTAGTTTACTAATTTTGATTAGCGAGTTGATGAGAAAAAATAATTAGCTTAGTCTGAAAAGATATTAATTCCACATATAAACAGCTCATCCATTGATCGTCTTAAATTTATACTAAAAATTAACAACCTAAATTCTAAATTTCTTAAAATTAAACAACATCATGTTTTGGTTCCTCAGCTCTTTTTAACATTTTTCCGAGACTCAACAATCGAATATTTGAGTGATAAATAACATCAATATAGTCACAACAGTACCCTTAAAAAAACTTTAAAATTTTCTGCGGATTATTGCTCTCGATCTTATAAAATTTACTAAAACAACAAGTGAGCATGTTATATATTTTTTATTTATTTATAAATATTTTCATATCATGTGTCACTTTTTTTTTAATATCAGTTTTGTACTAATTTAACTATAAATATGGATGAATCAAAAAACATTGAAACAAATAAATGACATGTTTGGTGCGTAGTATACTTGGCCGTTGTTTGCTCACCCAATAAAAATTATCTGGCAAAATTTTTTTTAATTGGTCTATTGTTACACTACCGGGCCGGATAGAATATTAAAACGGGCAATAATTTGCCCAATCTGAACTAAAACTTTATCGTTTGATCAAATATAATGGTCCAATTAGTCATCGTAACAATACACAAGAAGGAAATTAAGTGTGGTGCTGAAAATCGATCTTTAGGTAAAACATAGGATTTCTTTACATTTTTTATAATAAGAAATTAATTAACCTCCCATATAAACCAATAAAGAGAAAAATTCTTATCTTAGTTTTGGTTCCTGTAACATATCACAGACAACCAATCACAAGAAAAGTTTATTTAAAAATGAATAGTCGTACCAATTATTTTTAAGCATATATAAGGTCTCCGTCCTGTTCTAAAAAACCTCTAAATTGGTTCTTTAAGGTATTTAATTGAAAGAAAAAATTTAAAAAAATAATTACAGTGATACCTCGTATAACGTACTTAATTCGTTGTAGGAGTAAGTACTTTATGCGAAACAAACGTTATGCGAAGCATGCTTTTTACTTAAATACAACAACAAAAAATTAATTTGTATGTCGACAAAAAAAATAAAACCTCGGATTTGAGGAATTTTGTGTTAATATCGTTCGATCTAAAAAACAAATTGTATTTCATAACAAATAGGCGCGCTTAAGCGAACTAGTTGAATCTAATTTAGTTCGTTGCGCGAAGAAAGGTTTGTTAGGCGAGTTATCAATATGCACAAAAAAAAGTACGTTATGCGCAGCGTGCGTTATCCGAGGAGTACGTTATGCGAGGTTTCACTGTAAATATAGATGAAATGATTAATTGACCTTAAACCACTTAAAGTTCGCTTAGATATAAAAAAATAGCATTAAGATACAGGGTGGTCATGGGTCTTAACTATCAATTATGGTGGCGGATTGAAGATAGTGACTTATTTAAGATAGAATGATTCTAAACGATTGCTGGCAATTATATATAGTGAGCCCATTCTTATAGAAAAAATTATATTTATTACAAAATATACATCACGTCAACCAATAATATTTTTTTGTTATTATTAATTTGGTTTTATGGCTAGTAATTGAGTTTTTCGATAAAAGTAAATCTTATGTACTTAAAAAAGAAATTTCAATATTAATATGACTCACATAATTTAATAGTTTAATGCTGGACACTATAGTAAATTATGATATCTCAATTGAAAAGGTATTTTTAAAGGAGAAGATAATTGAAAGTCCACGGATATCATTTTTTAATTTTTAAAATAACTATATTCTCAATAAATTTTTAGATCGAAAAATTTAAGGCATTTTATCACTTTCTACCAAATTAAATGCAAAGAAGGTTAAAACTTATTTTATTGATGAGGATTTCATCGATCGGATAATATAACTTGTTGCTTATATTTAAACTGTTTTATTCGCTATGATAAACATTTAAAAATTATCAAAGTTTAATTTAATAAAATTTGTAAAAAAATTTTTTTTCTTCTAGGCCATTGGCAGGCGAACTTTTTTCTCATAGCACAAAACACTTTTTCGAAAAATGCGCCGGCAAAAAATTTTTAAATTTTATTTGGTCTAGCTTATATAAAAATTTAAAATGAATTTTATCGGAAATAAAGAATGAAGAATAAAAAGAATTTTATAAGATAAATTCAGTTGTTTTTTGTCTGACAGATCAAACCTATATGTGGATTTATCATTAAGAAAGTAATTCGACTGTCGGTAAAACTATTTGATTATTTTTAGAATGATGTTTTATAATCTAATTCTTATAATTCCTTATGTGTAGATTTTAGTCATTTATATAAAAATTATCTACTATTTTTTGTTAACATTAGAGACAGAGATGATTTTTTTGATAAAAGATATTTCAGTTGTGTTTTTGTTGATGTACTTGAGGAATTAGATCTAATTTCATTCTGTCACTATTTAATCTAGAAGGATTTCAAAATAAAGGATTTAAACTAACTCATAGATCAATTAAATTATATCTTTAAATTTTTTCACGGCACACCACAATGTCAATGCGACACATAGTTTGCCGACCATTGATCTAGGCCATGATCGATTTTTAGAATCTTATCCGTAAATTTAATCAAAAAAATTATGCAATTCAAAATAAATAAAAAATTTCCGAGTTGTCTCAATAGTCCTTATCTTAATAATTGACCGACTGACTTGTTTAGTAATTATTCAATTTATTTAAATTCAAATGTGATTATTAGATATACTATTTAGAATGGTTTATCTGCAGAAACTCACGAAACTAAATAATTCCAATACTTATCATGTCTGATAAGATTTAAAAGAGTAGATCGTCGCTTATTTAATTTATTGGCTGAGTAGAGTTGATTCTCTTAAAAAGACCTTTATTTATCTAAAAAACAGATTTTTTTTAATTTCTTTGAAACATAGATTCAAAAAATATGGTTTTAAGTGCTAAATGTTCTCTCAAAAACGATGTTTATCGCATTCAATCGACATGTACAGATCTGAAGAACATGTGCTCAGTTTTCTATGTCAATAGGATAAAAAGGTTCATTATTTACTTACCACATATGGCAATGTCTATTTCACAAAAAATGCTTGAATTAATTTTATTTAAAAATATTATTATTCATTTATAATTCTTAAAAAAAAACTAGTATCCTATTCATTTTCCAAAAATTAACTCCATAGAATAAGACTGCACGTTTCATACCTGAATTAGTCCGCTTAAATATAAAAAATACATTTATAACGATATTTGTAACAAAATAATTCACATTGGTCTGCTTAAAAATGCTAATCAATACTTAAAACCTATTATTTATTTACTTTTATTCACAACTCTCCGAATTATAGTTGTTTTAATACTACAATGCACATTTTTTATATTTAGTTTGCCGAAAAATAACGCAAAATTTTTTTTATATTTCGTCTAAATTAATTTAATATAATGGACTTTGGTGGTTTAAATTCAGATAAAATGATTTTTAACTTGTTCTTGCTTCAATATATATCGGAAAATCATTGTTTTTAATATTGCACTACAAAATATTTCCCGTGATGCGTAGAAGCAAAATTATTCTCAACATCAAAAATAGATGTAAAATTAGCCGCCAACTTATAATAAGTTTACATTGATCACATTAGTTCTTCCTAAATTATTATTCAACCTTTTTATGCAAAATTGATCATTTATTCTTTTTATATAATGATACAAGGTATTTACTATCTCTGTGATGTCTTTTAAGTAGGGTCTAGCCAAAGGTAATTTTTTTCGATTAGAATCATAAACTGAATCTGTTCTTATATTATATTTCGAATTGAATAGACTACACGCATGCTTTTAATTTTCCTACAAACTTTATGGCAAACTTTACGCTGTAATCAAACTTTATTTAAATAGCTAAAGGTAAAAATAAATTTAATGGGATTATAGATTGATTATGGATAAATTGTCTAATAAAAAATTTGAGTTAAGCTTCTGAATGCATACAATAATTATTTAGCGACTTATGTATCAAATAAGGATTCAGAGAATTTCGTGGTCGATATTTAACAAGTAATTTTGTTTTTTACGGCGGAATTTTACCCATAAAATTATCCATATTTAGCCAATGCTGCTCATTTCTGCAAATTCTCTATCTTTTAGAAGAATACTTATTGACTCCTTAAAGCCACCAGAGATTTTTACGTAGTTTATTATATTACCTGTAAGCCATAAAGTGATTCAAAAAATTCAAATCAAATCTCATTTTTTTGCAATTGAATATTCGCAAAGGTCTTATTAAACGAATGAAAATAGATTGAATCTTTCTTCAATTCATCAGATAAATATCTTTCTTTGCAGTAATGGATCGATAATGAAACTGAAAATACCAAGTAAACTATTGACCCAGAAAATTATTACGTATTTAAATAATATGCCTTGCTCAGACCTAAAGTGATATCTATTGTTTACACGTATTAACCAAAAAATTACTCAAAATTTGTTAGCGTAATATTATTAACCATATCTTAAACAACGTGAAAGGAATCTGATCAAAAAAGTAACATTTCCGATTTTATACGATTTAAATCTTGATATGATCTTAAATTACAAGTTTAGGCATAAAAATATGACAAAAAATCCTTTTAAAATTTAAAATTCTAAATTTTTTTAAACTTCATGGAAACTTTCAGGGTTCTTTTACGCAAATTTGTGACTTCAAAACAGATCTCAGAAAAATATTTCATTTTGCAGCAAACTAAACTCTTTTCATAACAATTTGACTTAAGGCATGCAATATTTTAAATTGATTGTGAGGTAATTCCCTTGAACCCTACCTGAGAACTTTTTCAGTTTCAGAAGACTATTTTTCTTTCGATTGAGACTACAATCTTATATGTAATTTATATTGCGCTAAATGATGACGCTAAATCATGATCAAGCTTAAATTTTGATGTCGACAGTGAGTGAAGACTTAAAGTAATTACAACGTTAATATGGATTTTACATCAAAAATGCGTAAAGAGGATTTAAATGCAATTTTTTTCGTATAATTTATTATTGGGTTTTATATAAATTTGTTCGACGTACAATCAGTGAAGATTTTTAAGAAAGCTACAATCGCGAGGCTGCGGTAATAATTAGGTTTTGCTTTCATAATATTTACTGTCAAATTTCTATTTATGGATTATTTTATCCAAGCATTATCAATGTTGCTCAATTTAATGATTTTCTTCTTGTTAAAGAAATGCTCTAATGTTTACGTAAAATGCTAAGCTTAACAAAGATTAAAGAAAAAAGCGTGGACAACTGGTACGGACTTCTTGATTTATTTTCATCAAATTATACAACTAAACAGGATGTAATTCAAAGTTATCTAGACTTTGGAGTCGAAAACCAAATCTTTTGCAGCGAGCTGAGCAGTAACTACAATTCGAAATTGTGGTTAAACTCTTTCTTTTTTAAATGGCCAGGTATTTTGCATAATGCTTAGCCAAGGACAAGAGGATAATTTTTGCTCACAAAAAATTAAATTTTTTGAGGATCTGTTATCGAGAGGCGGTTCTAAGCCTGAAAAGATCAGCAGATTATTGGTGAAGATATTTCACACACTGGTAGTGAAAATGTTGGATGTCACCGAGAATCATTCAAGAATAGAAAAGTTGTCGGAGCTTCTCTTATTACATTGGACAGCCTAGAATTACTTTTAAATGAATTAACTAATAATAATTTAGAGGTTTTAGAAGAACATGATAAGGAAATCTTACGTTTATACGCGCGAGCATTTAATGAACTTTTTGATTCTGTAATATCCTATCATCTCAGAGGTAAAAATTATCATAAGTCAACATTTAGAAGAATTAAATGGAATGTACGTTGTCGAAAGATGGAAAGAAGTAATGGCGAAATTAAAATTGTCATCCTTTAACGACGTATTAATATTTGCGATAATAAATTCTGAATGGATTTTACGAAACACATGATAACTTATGAGGAAAAAATTGAAGGATTTTTCGCGTGCTATTGTTTTTACAAAATGATTTTTATTGCTGAAAAGCTAATTCATGACGTTCAAAATCCGCCAAAAAATATAAAAAACAATTATTTTTCAGTAACAACTTCGATTATTTGTTCTCTGGCATTGATTATAATTATTATTGCTATTTTAATCGCTAAAGTAAAAATTTATTTTTATTTTAAGAAATTTAAATGTGTATTTAAGAGGTTCATGTAAAACAGCCAAAATAAAAATATTTATTGATAAAATTTAACACAATTTTTACAAATAGTATTTCTTACATAAAGTTTTAAGATGTTAAAGGTTGATTCAGGGTGGTTGAAAAGATACTGCATTGTCAGACGCGCTTCTGACTGAGTTCAAAATAAATGATGTAGCATTTGTAGGCAAAAACGCAATATTATTGTAATAATTAATATGTTCAAAATTTATTTTTGAGTCGAAGTTCAAAAAAAAACATTTATTGATACTTCCTTTTACCCAATAGTAATTTAAAATTGTCTTTATTGTATTCATGTTGCATTCTTTCTTGGTTTACAATAATTTTTTTTTGAGATAGAATAAAGTGATATCTCACACATCGTACTTTATTCGATCAAGGAGTTAGTTCTTTATGCGAAACGATAATTGTTAAAGCCTAATGTGCAGTAAATATAATAACAAAAAAATATTTTTTATGTCGACACCAAAAATTAAAATCTCGATTCGGAGAAATTTTGTGTGTTGATATCGTTTGATCTGAAGAAAATTTGGTGATTCATGACAAACATGCGCGCTAAAGAGAAACAGTCTAATCTGTTTAAGTTCATTGTGTTAGCTAGATAAGTTATGCGAGTTATCTATTAAATAAAAAAGTCGTTATGCGCAGCGAACGTTATCCGAGGCGCACGTTATGCGAGTTACCACTAAACATCGGAATATTAATTATTGTTACAGTGATTCACATTTACATTTAGGTCATCGTGATAAATAAGCTGTTCTAAACGAAATATTTTTAAATTTTTTAGGTAAATTAGATCTTCCAATTTTTCAATAATTTAAATTATTTATAGAATTTTTTTTGGCTTTTTGGGGTAAAATTATCCTTTTTGTAGGCTAAATTTTTACAATTGTTTTTATAAAAAATATTTTGTGGTGGTAAAAAAAAAATTTTGACATTATTTTAATAAGTTTACGAAATAATTTAAATTTGAACGATAATAATTTGTCAGACGCTAAATTACGATTAGTTTTTGCCCTGTCAGGCAGTATTTTCATAAAACTAACAACAAACTTGAACGATTTTAATATTTTTTTCACAAAATTTTTAATACCGAAGATGTAAATTACTAATTGTTTATAGCAGCATAATTGCACGTATTTGTCCTGTTAGAAATATAAATCTTTCTTAAATTAGAGTACTGGCTTAAACGCGATGACCTTTAACATAATTTGAGAAAAAAATCCAGTTTCATACAGAAAAAATATTTTTTCTCTTTTCACGATACATTACTTTTATCTTATGTGGTCCTTCTATCTCTTGAGTATCGTATTGGTGAATTTCTTAAAAGATATGCTTAAAAATGTTTTTATTCAATTATTGATCAATTTATGCTCCCGTAAGATTCTACTAATACTTGCACGAGTTTCATTTGCTTCAAAGCCTTTATTTCGTATTTTTTGTAGAGTAAGAACGTAATAAAAATCTTTTAAACATAAAACACGCCCTTTTTACTCCGAAATAAAATTTTTTGCTCTTTTTTATTCTTTCGATTTCTATAAAAGCTCGACTTTTAAAAATGGTACTTTTATGAAAAATATTA